>ONZH01031260.1:0-42935 GCA_900303285.1 Rhinella marina
CGTAAGGGCCAGTAACACTTTGCTTGTATGTTTTTATTAAAGGCATTTCATGGGACTTAAATATTGATGACCTGTATAGGAAATCAGAATCAGATCATTGGGTGTCCGACTCCCGGGACGCCTCCGCTGAACGGGGCTGAGCTTACAGTAAAGATTCCGCTACAGATTGTACGGTGGGTTCTGTGCTAGTTCATGTGCCCCACAGTTTCTTCTATTAGGTGATGAGCTGGAGTGCCAGGAGTTGGGACATCCGCAGATCTGATATTGATGACCTATCCTAAATTTAGGTCATCAGTAGTTTAGTCCCAGAAAGTGATTACAGCCTCCAGTCTTCTTGGGTATGATGCCACAAGGTTTGCACACCTGGATTTGGGGATTTTCTGCCCATGTTCTCTGCAGATCCTTTCAAGCTCTGCCAGGTTGGATGGGGACTGACAGTGGACAGCCATTTTCAAGTCTCTTCAGAGATGTTCTATTGCAGTGATGACTAACTTCTGTCACTCCAGCTGTAGTGAAACTACGACTCCCAGCATGCTCTGTTCGTTTCTGTGGAGTTCTGAGGACAGCAAAGCAAGTATGCATCTTGGGAGTTGTACTTTTAGCACAGCTGGAGTGCCGGAGGTTAGCCATCACAGGTCTATTGGGTTCAAGCCAGGGCCAAGGACATTCACAGAGTTGTCCCTAAGCCACTCCTGTGTTGTCTTGGCTGTGTGCTTCGGGTCATTGTCTTGTTGTAAAGTAAACCTTCAGCCCACTTTGAGGTTCTGAGCACTCTGGATCAGGTTTTTATTAAGAATATCTCTGTACTTTACTCCATTCAGCCTTTTACTCAACCCTGACCTGCTGCTAAAAAACACCCCCATAACATGATGGTGCCACCCACCACGCTTCACTGTAGGGATTGTACTGGGCAGGTGATCAGCAGTGTCCGGTTTCCTCCTAACATAACTCTTTAAACTGAGGCCAAAAAGTTCAATCTTGGTTTTATCAGACCAGAGAATCTTAACGTTCTTTAGGTGCTTTTTATTTTGCAAATTTCTTGTGTCTTTTTTGGGAGAGAGGCTTCTGCAGTGATTGTTGATCTTTAGTAAGTTTCTACATCTGCACACAAGATCTTTCAAGCTCATCCAGATGACCATTGGTCACCTCTCTTGCTAACGCTCTTCTACCCCTCATTACTAAGTTTGGTGGGGCGACCAGCTATAGGAAGAGTCCTGTTTTTTGGTGTTTTTTTTTTCAAAACTTCTTTCACTTCAGAATTATGGAGACCACTGTGCTCTTGTGAACTTTCAGTGCAGCAGAAACTGAAGTTACATTTTTAAAATAGAAATAAAAACTATACTAATAGCCCTTTTAGTAGAAACTTTTCCTTATAGGATTTAGAGAAAGGAGACAATACATATAGTAAAAGTGCTGAATTGAAAACCCACAACCCTTTTTATGCTATGTTTTTTTTTTTGGACTGGGCAAGGTTAAATTAGTCAAGTAGTACAAGGAGTGCAGAATGTTTTCTGAGTCACTGCCTTTTTAGAGACATTTGGATGTCTTGTGATTTACTGGCCTGAAATGCAAGATCAGCTAAAAAGCTGTTGAAAGCACAGATGTCTGAACAGGAACCGTGCAGTGAAGAATTTGGGAAGCTTGCCTTAATACAATGAAAAGACGACAGCGATGGAAAAGGTTGAGAGTAAATTAATGGATTGTGTCTGGCTCCCAATATCCAGCAATCACGTGGTGTACGGTGGCTTTCCTAGGTCATCTTTACCAACTACATGGCTCCACTTCTAGTCTGCCTAACTATGGGCACTTTACTGGTTGTCATCCTGAATAGATCACATACATCTATGTCAACAGTTCTTCATTCTGATGCCGTGTGTCTGACCACATTTATGCGATTTTATATTTATACACTGATCGGCCGTGACCTTAGAGACACCTGCTCTGACCCATTGAGCCATATTTTCCACAAGTCCTCTAAGGGTATTTTCTGGTATCTAGCAGCAAGGGGTTAGCGGCAGATCTTAGAGGTCCTGTAAGTTGCAAGGTGCCGGATCCATGTGTTTTTGTTAGCACATGCCACAGATTGCGTTTTGGGGAATTTGGAGGCCAATTCAACAACTTGAACTCTGTCATGTCCCTCAAAATATTCCTTTTATGCAGTGTTCACACATTAGGGAATACCTCTACCGTGATGGAGGTGTAGTTGTCTGTAACAGTGTTTAGGTAGGTGGTAGTGTGCAGGTCACATCCACGTGAATGGCAGCATTCAAGGTTTCCCAGCAGACATTGTCCACAGCCATTAGTTTCCATTAGTTCATCTTGGTGCCATCTCTTCGTAGTACAGGCTTCGATGTACGTGCACCCAGCTGTCCATACTATGTGTAGTAAACAAGAATTTGACTCTACGTGCCAGACCTTCTTCCAATGCTCCATCGTCCAGTTCTGATTCTCATGTGCCCATTGTAGTTGCTTTTGGAGGTGGATAGGGGTCACCAAGAGCAGTCTATGGCTTGCCATGACCTTCATACGCAAGCCGGGACGCCTTGTGTATTCTGACACCTTTCCATCATAGCCAGCAGTAACGTTTTCAGTCATTTCCTGTAGTATCTCCTCTGTAAGATCAGGGCAATGGACTAGTCTTCACTTCCCACACGCATCAGTGAGCCTTGGGGTGCCCATGACCCTGTCAGTGGTTCACCTATTGTCCTTTCTTTTTTTGACCACTTTTGGTAGATACAAACCACTGCATACTGGGAATGCTTCACAAGACCTTCGTTTTGGAGATGCTGTGTCCCAGTTGTCCACCAACACAATGTGGCCTTTGTCAAATTTGTTCAGATCCTTACAATTGCCTCATTTTTTTTTCTGCGTCCAACATATAAACTGTTCACTAGCTGTGTAATATATCCTGCCCCACGACGAGTGCCACTATCACAGGACAATCAATGCCATTCACTTGACCTAATGTTATGACTGATCTGTTGTATGTATATATGTATGTATGCAGCAATATGCCGTAACATACTATGGTGAGTAAGCCCTGGGAATTTACTGTACATTGCTGTAATTCTATACTGTACTAGATTATTTTATGATAGTTGTAGATCACAATTTTCATGAAGCCATAGAGATGCTATAGGCAATAATGTAAACTGACCAGCATGTTTACCCAAATTCCAGATGTGCACCATGCAAGCCGCAGCAGGTCTACCCCTAGTTTAGTTCCAGCAGAGCATTCCAGACACATTACTGTACATGGACTGAGGCAAACTGTACACAAACAAGCCAGAGCAACGATTTCTCAGATCATACATGTTTTGAAACATGTGTGTGAAGATATATATTGTCTTGTGTTACTGTCTGAGGGTCCGATACCTGAGACCCCAACCGATCAGCTATTTGAGGAGGCCACGGTGCTCTTGCCAGTGACGTCACATTTATCGTTCACGTGGCCTTGGTGCAGCTTGGACCCATTGGGGCTGAGCTGCAATACCAAGCACAGCCACTACACGATGGACGGCGCTGTGCTTGGTAAGCTCTGAGGAGTGCCACGGCCACCAGTATGACCATAGAATCTGAAGAAACAATCATTCTAATGATTCATGTATTAACTCTTCCAGGACAAGGAGCCACGGGGGATTATACCGTTAGAAAACTTGAGCATTCGGGAGGTTGAAGACTCAAAGAAACATGTAAGTTTTATACGTACAGTATATATTGTTTATGTTCAATTTCGGCCAGACACATTGAAAAATGTATATACTATATATGATAAGTATGTGAAGGCTCCTCCTGCTTGCATTCACGTGTTTAATGGAAGGACCACATTTTGAGGCTATGCCCACCGCAGCGACCAACTGCTGCATGATTGCCCATTGGCTGCTGCAGGTGGGTATGGCTTGGCTGTGCGCACATATGTGCATAAAATCAAGCACATAGTCATGCGATCACCATAGACAAACATTGGTAATAGTGTGAGTTGTCCTTAGGGCTGGGCGATTAATCAAATTAATTTGATTAATTCGCCAATTGCAAGCCTCATGATTTTATTTTTTAGGAAAATCATGAATTCGATTTTCTTAAAATGGCGCCCGAAATATAAAATAAAAAAAATATCTCACCTGTCCTGCGCCGCGGCTCCGCTCCGGTGTCCGGCGCTCCTCTTCTTTTCCGGGGCTGCGCTGCACTGTCTTGACCGCGTACAGCGTCAGGACGGAGTGCGCGCACTCTGACCTCACGCTGCTGATGGGGGCACAGTGGGCTGATCTGAGGTCTGATGGGGGCACAGTGGGCTGATCTGAGGTCTGATGGGGGCACAATGGGCTGATCTGAGGTCTGATGGGGGCACAGTGGGCTGATCTGAGGTCTGATGGGGGCACAGTGGGCTGATCTGAGGTCTGATGGCGGCACAGTGGGCTGATCTGAGGTCTGATGGCGGCACAGTGGGCTGATCTGAGTCTGATGGGGGCACAGTGGGCTGATCTGAGGTCTGATGGGGGCACAATGGGCTGATCTGAGGTCTGATGGGGGCACAATGGGCTGATCTGAGGTCTGATGGGGGCACAATGGGCTGATCTGAGGTCTGATGGGGGGCACAGTGGGCTGATCTGAGGTCTGATGGGGCAGGCACTAGTGTGGGGCATGGATGCTGAGGTCTGATGGGGCACAGTGGGATGATCTGAGGTCTGATGGGGGCACAGTGGGCTGATCTGAGGTCTGATGGGGGCACAGTGGGCTGATGTGAGGTCTGATGGGGGCACAGTGGGCTGATGTGAGGTCTGATGGGGGCACAGTGGGCTGATGTGAGTCTGATGGGGGCACAGTGGGCTGATGTGAGGTCTGATGGGGGCACAGTGGGCTGATGTGAGGTGTGATGGGGGCACAGTGGGCTGATGTGAGGTCTGATGGGGGCACAGTGGGCTGATGTGAGGTCTGGTGGGGGCACAGTGGGCTGATGTGAGGTCTGATGGGGGCACAGTGGGGCTGATCTGAGGTCTGATGGGGGCACAGTGGGCTGATCTGAGGTCTGATGGGGCACAATGGGCTGATCTGAGGTCTGATGGGGCACAATGGGGCTGATCTGAGGTCTGATGGGGGCACAGTGGGCTGATCTGAGGTCTGATGGGGGCACAGTGGGCCTGATCTGAGGTCTGATGGGGGCACAGTGGGATGATCTGAGGTCTGATGGGGGCACAGTGGGATGATCTGAGGTCTGATGGGGGCACAGTGGGCTGATGTGAGGTCTGATGGGGGCACAGTGGGCTGATGTGAGGTCTGATTGGGGGCACAGTGGGCTGATGTGAGGTCTGATGGGGGGCACAGTGGGCTGATGTGAGGTCTGATGGGGGCACAGTGGGCTGATGTGAGGTCTGGTGGGGGCACAGGTGGGCTGATGTGAGGTCTGGTGGGGGCACAGTGGGCTGATGTGAGGTCTGATGGGGGGCACAGTGGGCTGATGTGAGGTCTGGTGGGGGCACAGTGGGCTGATGTGAGGTCTGGTGGGGCGCACAGTGGGCTGATGTGAGGTCTGATGGGGGCACAGTGGGCTGATGTGAGGTCTGATGGGGGCACAGTGGGGCTGAATGTGAGGTCTGGTGGGGGCACAGTGGGCTGATGTGAGGTCTGGTGGGGGCACAGTGGGCTGATGTGAGGTCTGGTGGGGCCACAGTAGGCTTTTTTTTATTTAAATCGTGAATCGTCCAAAATTTTAAAAAAAAACGAGATTTTTTTTGGCCATATCGCCAGCTTCTAGAACTTGTCCTGAAGAACTCTGAACAGTGGCTGTAATCGGATACCACCTCTGAAACAAGCCAGTGTGTGAAATGTATGATCTGCTCGATATGCTTCAGTCCACTTGTAAGAAATCTATGTATTATGAAGTGGAAGCCTCTAGGAATATAACAACAGCTAGTGGTACGAGACCAGGGCTTACTGACCCAATGAAGCGTGTAGATGTGTTGCAAATCGCCTATGCATCTACTGCTATCACTACCCACTAAAAGATTGTCCAAGAAACGCTTTCTATGGAGGCGCGATGAATGACATTTCTACTTATCTGGTGGTATGGATGGATAAACAGCAAGCTCTGTAAAATTTTGATGGAAGAGAGATAATGGTTTGGGTTAGTTCTCGGCATTTTACACCTTATTTCTATTGAAGGGTAATGTTACTACTACAGCATACACTGCCATTTTAGACAATTGAATGCTTCCAACCATGAGACAGGAGATTGGGGAAAGGCCTTTGCTCTTCCAGTATGACTGTGCCCGTAAGAACCCTCAGGCTCATATAGGTGTAATTGTCAAGTGTCCACATACCTTTGGCCGTATACCGTATGTACTCTTTAATAAAAGTGGTCATCTAGATACATTTGTACAATGCTGATGCATTTAAAGTTTCTGATATTGGAAAACTATTGTCTATTAGTCTTGGCAACACAATCTGTTGAGGTGCATAGATATAGGATTTGCAGAGGTAGCAGCTGTATGGCAGCCACATGAGAAGATACTAGTAATATAAATGGTACTTGGTAAGTGGGAGCCCTGATACAAATGTGCATTGGATTCCAGGTGCTTCAAGCTACACCTGTCACGGTTTTATTATAAATTTCAGGTTTTTTTAACCCTTAAAGGGGTTGTCCAATTTATTTTTTATTGATTGTCCTATTCTAAAAGAGGATAGGTCCATCAATTATCAGATTGGCGGGGGTCCAACACACCGGCACCCCCTGCCGATCAGCTGGTTGAAGAGAAGGCACACTCCGTGCCAGCACTACCTTTTCTTCATTATTTACCTGCTCGCTGTCAAGTATCACAGCAGTGAGCAGGTGTAATTACACATAAGTCGTCCCATTCACTTCAGTGGGACAGCTCATTCCTATACACTAGGGATGCTCAACCTGCGGCCCTCCAGCTGTTGCAATACTACAATTCCCAGCATGCCTGGACAGCCTACAGCTATTAGGGCATGCTGTTAGTGGTAGTTTTGCGACAGCTGGAGGGTCGCAGGTTGGGCATCACTGCTATACACTTCAATAAGGAAGGAGCGGTCCCATTGAAGGGAATGGGATGGCTTCTTGTAATTACACCTGTTCACCGCAAGTGCCGGGTGTCAGACCCCTGCTGATCTGATATTAATGGCCTGTCCTGAGGAAGGGTCATTAATAAAAAAAACTTGGACAACCCCTTTAATATAAATTCTACAATAGCTTCTGTACGGAGGCACAATAACATCCTACGCACTTACTGAGCCACCTTACAGTATTGCATCCTCCTCTACATTACCTCCGTAGCGGGGCTTGTGATTGAACAGGCCCCTTTTTTTTTCTCACAGATTCCTAAAGAAATCAGGTATATGGAGGTTCGGTATGGCCCCTTTGATTTTTATGGGTGTTGTATTATGGATCTGAATGACCGGGCCATATAGAAGAGCACCCTAGTCAGCACTTGCATACAAAGGCTACCGCAATGCTGGTTACTGCAATGCATAAGCAAACACAAAATAGCTGCAGCACCCCGTAGATGATGAGAGATATATGATCACTAAGTAATTTGAAATACATGACTGCTAGTTTTACTATTTTACAAATGTGATGTTTTTGGCATACGTTTTATCAAATTGTATGAGTTCATCTGCTACAACCAGACATACATCATTCAGATGGGTCCCTACACTAAATATTATACCTGTCCAGCAGGGATCCTCTTCCGTCTGTCCTGGCTGGAGGTCTAGGCCTATAAAAATGTTCTTCTAGTATTGGTAGGAACCAGCTTTATTATGCTCTGGTTAAAAACTCTATTGGAGAGATGGAAGAAGTGCACGACCAGAATGGAGACAGTCGCTGCTCTCAAAAGGTGCAATGTGAAATGCTAAATTAGTTAGCACCTTCTAAGAGAGCACGATAAATGGGCAGGGGCGTTTGTGTAACGCAGAAATGGCTTATTGTTCTCTATTAGAGATGAGCGAACGTGCTCGAAACGAGCACTGTACCGCTCGGCTCCCCTGCGCTAGCATGGGCACCCGGCAGCCACTTCCATCCTCCTCAGGAGGACGGAAGTGGCTGCCGGCGCCCATGCTAGCGCAGGGGAGCCGAGCAGTACAGTGCTCGTTTCGAGCACGTTCGCTCATCTCTATTCTCTATACATTCTCCCTTCTACCATGCTCCTCCTCATTTCTGATATTTCCTCTTTTTTTTTAGAATTGTTTTGAGCTGTTTATACCAGACAATAAGGACCAAGTAATCAAGGCGTGCAAGACCGAGGCTGACGGCAGAGTCGTAGAGGGGAATCACACAGTGTACCGAATCTCTGCGCCAACGCCTGAAGAGAAAGATGAATGGATGAAAAGTATAAAGTAAGTGACAGTATGATCTGTCAGCCTCGTGAGAACAAAATACAGGTGACACAATGGCAGCTGGAAGCAGGTGTTTAAAAAAAATGGGGTGACAGTGTAGTGTAAAATAATACATACCTTATAGATACCCTGCTGCTCCTGTTCTGACGCTTCTGTTGGTCTCTACTTCATGGTCCCACTTGACATACCGAAAATAACAACTCAGCCAATCACAGGCCGCAGCAGTGATCCACTTCATCCAGTGATTGGCTGAGCGTTCATTTCCTGCTTGTCAAGAGGCACCAGGAAGTGGGGAAAAAGCAGGTGGTCAGAGAAGCGCCAGAACGGGAGTGATGGGGGATCTGTCAGTTATGGGGTTTTTTGTTTTTTTTAACACTATTCTGAGGCCTTTCTGAAAAAAAATTTTTTAACATCAATACAACCCTTTTATTTTGTTTTTATCTAGCGTTTTTCTTAAAGAGGACCTTTCATGACTTTAAAAAAATGAATCTGCACTATCTACCTGATAGTGCGTCCCCCACTGATGCCAGCAGCGTTGTTTTCTTAGCAAATTGTCCCCCGGTGGCTTCACACGGGCCCCCCGTTCTTCGGTCCGGCTTTATGCTAATTAGAAGGCATCGGAACAGGGAGGAGGAGACTCCCTGTTCCTCAATGGGCGTTGCTTCTGCCCTGCTGTGAGCGCTGTCCAATCAGAGCGGACCGCTCACAGCAGGGTTGAACTCCTTCGGCCCTGCTGTGAGCGGTCCGCTCTGATTGGACAGCGCTCACAGCAGGGCAGAAGCAACGCCCATTGAGGAACAGGGAGTCTCCTCCTCCCTGTTCCGATGCCTTCTAATTAGCATAAAGCCGGACCGAAGAACGGGGGGCCCGTGTGAAGCCACCGGGGGACAATTTGCTAAGAAAACAACGCTGCTGGCATCAGTGGGGACGCACTATCAGGTAGATAGTGCAGATTCATTTTTTAAAAGTCGTGAAAGGTCCTCTTTAAATGAGTTCTCTGGGAATGATTTAAAGAGGACCTTTCACCACTCCTGACATTCCTGCTTTAATAGCTTTATGCATTCTACATGTAATAACAATTCTGGAGCATCTATTCTTATGGCTCTATGTTGTGTTATTCCTTTATTTAAATCAACTAGAAGTTATGAATTGCTATTAGCCTTCAGTAAGGGTACAGAGGGGAGGTGACCAGTTGGGGGTGTGTACCTGCACAGACTGACTCTAGCCAATCAGTGCTATCATGTTCAGACTGTGATGGTACACCCCCCAAATGGTCACCTCCCCTCTGTACCCTTACTGAAGGCTAATAGCAATTCATTCATAACTTCTAGTAGAAATAATAAAGGAATGGCAAAACATAGAGACATAAGAATAGATGTTCCAGAATTGTTATTACATAGGGAATGCATGAAGGTATTAAAACAGGCATGTCAGGAGTGGTGAAAGGTCCTCTTTAAAGTGGCCTGTCCTAGACGGTAAGCAGGACAGAGCTGCTGATGCTTGAATACTTGCATATAGTACACATTGGTGAGCATTCCTGTCAGGCCGCTCAGCCATGTTGTATATCTTAGGCAGAATCACATCATTACAATATACTGTACAACAGTGTAGTATGGAGTGAGGCCTCACCCCCTTCCCCAGGACACTCTGCAAGTGGAGTTAACCATTCCCAGAGAACTCCTTTAAGTATTGATGACTAATGTCAGATGATCAGTATCCGATTAGCAGGGACCTGACTCCTTACATCCCCGCTGATCAGTGTGTAGAGGAGTAAGTACTGGAACTACACAGCCTCAGCCACTGTGTAGTGGCAAGGACTGATTACTACAGCACTGCTCCCATTAAAGAAGCAGTCCCACAAAAACGTTGATTTTCTGGTGGGTTACAGAGGTACATACTGTAAATTGTAGTGAAGGTCATTTTCTAAATGATCATTGTAGTTGTTAGTTATCCTTTGGCCTCTGATCCTCAGCTGTATCATGTGACCTACACTCTGACTGTCCAACTGGAGAGGAAGTCAGTTTCTTTTTTCATTCCTATGAGTCTCACATCGAGGCTTCAATAGGATGAATAGAGAAACTGACTTCCTGTCCACACACAACTACAGTCACTGATAAGAAGATTACCTTCACTACAATTTATCACGCACCTTTCTAATGGGCCACCTCCATTTTCCTTTCATTCTTGTGGAACACCTCAAGGGTTAACAAAGTTTGTAACATCAGTTTTGAGTAATTTGAGGGTGTAGTTTCTAAAATGTTGTCATTTATGGGTGGTTTCCATTACGTAAGCCCCTCAAAATCACTTTATAACTGAATTGGTGCTTAAAAAAATGGCTTCTACAATTCTAAGCCTTCTAACGTCCAAAAAAAAAATAAAATGACATTTACAAAATGATGCCAACATAAAGCAGACATATGGGGAACGTTGATTGATAACTATTTTACGAGGTATTACTATCTGTCTTAAAAGTAGAGAAATTCAAATTTAGAAAATTGTGAATTTTTCCCAAATTTTTGGTAAATTTTGGATTCTTTTATAAATAAAGATGAATATATACAGTGCCTTGCGAAAGTATTCGGCCCCCTGGAACTTTTCAACCTTTTGCCACATTTCAGGCTTCAAACAAAAAGAGATAACATTTTACATTTTTGGTGTAGAATCAACAACAAGTGGGTCACAATTGTGAAGGGGAACGAAATTTATTGGATCATTTAATCTTTTTTTGTAATAATAAAACTGATAAGTGGGGCGTGCAAAATTATTCGGCCCCCTTGCATTAATACTTTGTTGGGCCACCTTTTGCTGCGATTACAGCTGCAAGTCGCTTGGGGTATGTCTCTATCAGTTTTGAAATTCTTGCCCATTCTTCCTTGCAAAACAGCTCGAGCTCTTTGAGGTTGGATGGAGAGCGTTTGTGAACAGCAGTTTTCAGCTCTTTCCACATATTCTCAATTGGATTCAGGTCTGGACTTTGACTTGGCCATTCTAAGATCTGGATACGTTTATTTTTGAACCATTCCATTGTAGATTTTGCTTTATGTTTGGGATCATTGTCTTGTTGGAAGATAAATCTCCGTCCTAGTCTCAGGTCTTTTGCAGACTCCAACAGGTTTTCATCCAGAATGGTCCTGTATTTGGCTCCATCCATCTTCCCTGTCCCTGCTGATGAAAAGCAGGCCCAAACCATGATGCTGCCACCACCATGTTTGACAGTGGGGATGGTGTGTTCAGGGTGATGAGCTGTGTTGCTTTTACGCCAAACAGATCGTTTTGCATTGTTTCCAAAAAAGTTGGATTTTGGTTTCATCTGAGCAGAGCACCTTCTTCCACATGTTTGGTGTGTCTCCCAGGTGGCTTGTGGCAAACTGTAAACCAGACTTTTTATGGATATCTTTGAGAAATGTCTTTCTTCTTGCCACTCTTCCATAAAGGCCAGATTTGTGAAGTGTTGGACTGATTGTTGTCCTGTGGACAGACTCTCCCACCTCAGCTGTAGATCTCTGCAGTTCATCCAGAGTGATCATGGGCCTCTTGGCTGCATCTCTGATCAGTCTTCTCCTTGTTTGAGATGAAAGTTTAGAGGGACGGCTGGGTCTTGGTAGATTTGCAGTGGTCTGATACTCCTTCCATTTCAATATGATCGCTTGCACAGTGCTCCTTGGGATGTTTAAAGCTTGGGAAATCTTTTGGTATCCAAATCCGGCTTTAAACTTCTCCACAACAGTATCACGGACCTGCCTGATGTGTTCCTTGGTCTTCATGATGCAGAACCCTGAGACTATCACAGAGCAGGTACATTTATACGGAGACTTGATTACACACAGGTGGATTCTATTTCTCTTCATCAGTCATTTAGGACAACATTGGATCATTCAGAGATCCTCAATGAACTTCTGGAGTGAGTTTTCTGAACTGAAAGTAAATGGGCCGAATAATTTTGCACGCCCCACTTTTCAGTTTTATTATTACAAAAAAAGTTTAAATGATCCAATAAATTTCGTTCCACTTCACAATTGTGACCCACTTGTTGTTGATTCTTCACCAAAAATGTAAAATGTTATATCTTTTTGTTTGAAGCCTGAAATGTGGCAAAAGGTTGAAAAGTTCCAGGGGGCCGAATACTTTCGCAAGGCACTGTATAGACTCAAATTTACCACTGTCATGAAGTACAATGTGTCACGAGAAAACAGTCTCAGAATGGCCTGCATAAATAAAAGTGTTCCAAAGTTATTACCACATAAAGTGACAGATGTCAGATTTGCAAAAATTGGCCTGGGATTTAAGGTGAAAAGTGACTTGATAGTGAAGGGGTTAAGCAAGCCTACATCCACAGAAGATCTTCAGTTAGTTCTCCAAGATGTCTGGAACAACCTACCTGCCGAGTTCCTACAAAAACTGTCTGTATTAGTACCTAGGTGAACTGATGCTGTTCTGAGGATAAAGGGTGGTCACACCAAATACTGATTGGATTTAGATTTCTCTTTTGTTCATTCACTTTGCGTTTTGTGAATTGATAAACTATTAACAGTATTTTTTAAAGCATTCTGACTTTGCAGCATTTTTTCCAAACTTTTGCACAGTACTGTTTGTATTACTGTTTACCGTATTTTTCGCCCTATAAGACGCACTGGCCCATAAGACGCACCTAGGTTTTACAGGAGGACAATAAGAATTTGTTGAATATAATAAGCAACTTAGTTGTGCTTATAGTTTTCCAGTCATGTTTGCATCAGTGTCTCATTCGAGCATGTTTCTTATTATTATTCTCAATGCAGAGCTGCAATTAGCAGGGACCCGTTTTATGAAATGCTGGCCGCCCGAAAAAAGAAGGTTTCCTCCACCAAGAGACATTAGAATCTTTTTCTGTGAAGCAGAAAGTGTACGGTACACAGTGCAACAAGAGGTGTCTATATCTGCTTATCTGGCCTCCTGCATCCTGGAATAATGCCATTACGTGCCTTTATTACCTATTTATTACCTGTTTTCATGTTCTCTATGTACTGCCAGTACTGAGTCAGGATTTTTATCCTGAACAGGTTTTATTTTATTCAGTGCAATACCTGTTGTTTACTTCACGGTGCGACTTGTCATGAAACTGCCAGGCTTCAAGATTCCCGTAAGATAGTGGGTGCTGGACAGTGCTATTAATAGGAAGTCCTGTCTGCTTTTGACATTTGCTGATTAGTCGAAAGCTTCTGACAGGATTCCACTTAACCACCTAACTGGTTTGCCCGAGTCCATCTCGGGCAGTGGGAAAAGTAGCTAACTGGAGGGGGAGGGCTGCTTTAGATGCTGCTATCTCCTGAATGGTAGCAGCTAGAAACTTGTAACTGGTCTTGTTTGAAAGCTGACATTCCAGGCTTTCATACAAATGACAACTAAAGTCCAAGCAACAGAGGAGAAATCGAGTCGGGAATAATCACGGGTAAAACCTGTTTTTACTTTCAGCTGCATTCACAGCATCCCGATTTCTAACAGTGATTTCTCTCCTGTTACTTGTATGACAGCCTGGAATGTCAGGTTTCAAACAAGACCAGTTGCCTGTTTCTAGCTGCTACCATTCAGGAGATAGCAGCATCTGAAGCAGCCTACCCCCTCCAGTTAGCTACTTTTCCCACTGCTGGAGCTGGACTCGCTGCTTTCTTCCAATAACCTGTCCACAGGTTGTTTGTGGTACTGCAGCTTGGCCCCATTGACTTCAGGGTAGGGCTGAAGAAAGCAGCCATGTTTTTGTAATCCTGTACAGCCCCTATGATGTCCATATTGAATGGCGGGGTGGTGCAGTTTATGTAGCAGCATACATATCCCTGGACTGTGTTCTTGGTGCCCTGTGCCTCATTGCACTTTTATTATTTTTTGTATTTTTATTTTATTTTTTACTTAGAGCTTGCACAGTTTCATGGTCCTGTATTTAAAACTTCAAACTGCCTATTGTCCTTTTGTACCTGCTTAGCCTGGAAAAGTATTTTGGACAGAGTTTGTCGGTGTGTCACATTTTATGTCTTTGTGATATATATGTAAACTTTAGTCCTAATTTATAGCTGGAAATTTACGATTGCTTTTCTGTATGTAAAAAATATATTAAATCGATAAATAATAAATTGTGTGTGTATAACCTAGTTCATTAAAGTATGCAATAGAAATCATCTCTGTGGGGCTCTTCTTCACCTTTCAGGCCAGTACTGTGTTTCTGGACGTGCCGCTCCCTCTGACCATAGGCAGAGACCAAATTAAAGTGGCTTCCAAAGAATATACAGTATATATTTTTAAATTGGTCAAAATGGGTTTAAAGTAACTCACCTGATTATAACTTTAGTAGAAATCCGCAGCACTCCAGATAGTTGATTAACTTGTTGTTTATTTGAACTTCATACAGCAAAATAGCAACGTTTCGGCTCGTTGAGCCTTTTTCAAGCAAGTGAATAGGTGTAATACTCCGCCTTTTATAGGCCTTAATGTGGGTGTCAACAAACATAAGAGGTGTGTCCAGCACCTTATGATATAATCAATAGTTTTCCAAACATATATGATGCACATATATCATGCCAATCTAAAACCTATGTGTCAGTGATTCTATTAAACTCACCACTAGTCGCAGATCACGTCTGGTAACGGGTCTCGGCATACTGAACAATACTCTGCACGTGTAGCGTCCACCTCCTCGCACCGCGCATGCGCGGGGATCGGGAGGGGAGCTGCCGCGCAGAGATTCTATAGGCTATTGCAACATGACGTGCGTTACATCAGTTACTCCTCTCTGTTATTTAACAACAAGCGCAGGAGCACGCTGCCATGGGGACAGAGGTAAACAATTCCCTGGCGGCAGTGCTTCCTTGCGCTTACCTAAGACTATGTTCTAATTAGTTATAACGTTGGTGGATAGTTACAATAGATATACCAATAAGCTGCCTCTGCGGCAGGATCCCCAAGCGGGGGACAAGCCTGCCGGCATATGAGTGAGCTCAAAGTTAGTCATTTCACAAGTAACCTCTCCAGCAAGATCCACAGATGGGGGACAACCTCGCTGGTATATGAGGGAGCTCGTAAATAGCAGTTATATAGCAGTTATATATACGCTTCACATTCTCACTGTAACATGAGGCATAAACCGCATATGAAATAAGACGGGTCTGCAGCTCATCCATTCCCATGTGGGATACACTTCATGGAATCACCAACCTTTTGGTTATCCAATCCAGTGTTCAACTGTGGGAATATTAGTCCGTCTCTAGAGGATGCATATTTAATTCTCAACACGCATCCCCTGCAGCACGGGCCACTATTTATTGGAGAGATTCCGGAGATCCCAGAGGAAAAGAGATATAAGAAGAAAAATATTAAACCATCCACAAACAATTATTAAATTTGGAAAAAAAAATATATATATATTTTTTTCTACATATAGAGAGGGCTTCCCAATGTAAGTCTTCATCCAGAGGTTTATTAATTGCAAGACTCCATTGACAGAGGTTTTCAGCCTATGTGGTGAAAAAAAAGAAAGAAAAGAGAAAAAGGAAAAAAAGGGGGAGGAGTTAATGACATATACCAGTAATGCAAAATTTTAATACTAAAACGGACAATCTCAACCTTGGTTGGGCACAACTTAAGTTACATAAAAATATGCGTACAAATTCCACATATGTATGTACACGCATATATAAATAAAATAAAATATACACCTAGTCTACACAGTCGACGGAGGCAACACCATATTCAGAGATCCTACAGAAACACTCCGAGGGCAAATTCCCTATTTAAACCTTTCTGTTCCAGAGTGTCTAACTCATAGATCCATTTTAACTCTTTTTGTTTGAGGCGTTTCTCCCTGTCTCCTCCTCTCCTCAATTTAGGTACACCGTCTATTATCCTAAATCGTAGTTGAGACGTTGTGATTCATCTTCACAAAATGGGCCTGGACAGGGAGCTCTATTTTTTCATTTCTAATTTTTGATTTGTGTTGCGTGAGTCTTTTTTTGAACTCTTGTGTGGTCTCCCCCACATATAGGAGACCACACGGGCATTGAAGGATGTAGATTACAAATGAAGAATCACATGTGTATCTATCTCTGATTTTGTAATTCTTACCGGTTCGTGGGTGTACAAAGGTATCACCTTTCACCATACTGTTGCAATGGCAGCAGTTCAAACACGGGAAACATCCCATTCTCCCACATTTTTTTGATTCTTTTATATGATCCGCATGTACTAGTCTGTCACGTAGGTTATATGTATGTCTGTATGACATCAGGGGAGGATTATTAAATTCCTCCACTGTCGAATATGTTTGTTTAAGGATCTGCCAGTTCTTTCTTAGTACTCTCCCTATTCGATAACTGAGATAGGTATAATTAGAGACAAACGGGACTCTCTTCTTTTCTTTTCTTGTAGCCGTATTATCCTGTTCGGGAGTTAACATATTAGATTTCAATTTATACTGATGTCTAGCCACAAGGGATTTCGGATATCCTCTCCTTAGAAATTTTTGACCCATTTCTTCCAACCTTTTTTCAGCTAAAGTATTATCTGTTACTATTCTTTTCACTCTCAGTAGCTGACTATAGGGCAATGATTCCACCATTTTTCTTGGGTGGACAGTGTCATGCATCAATAAATTATTTTTGTCTGTGGGTTTATTATAGATATCTGTATATAATTTCCCATTGTGTGGATATACTAGTGTGTCCAAAAATTGTAGCTTTTCTTGCGAGTGGACCACAGTAAATTGTAACTCTGGATAGATCCCATTGAGAAAACTGCAAAACTCCTGCAGTTCATCAACAGTGCCCCTCCAGATCAGGAAAATGTCATCTATATATATCATCCAGCCCCTCACCTTACTGAAGTGGCTTGATGGATATATATATACACTCACCGGCCACTTTATTAGGTACACCTGTCCAACTGCTCGTTAACACTTAATTTCTAATCAGCCAATCACATGGCGGCAACTCAGTGCATTTAGGCATGTAGACATGGTCAAGACAATCTCCTGCAGTTCAAACCGAGCATCAGTATGGGGAAGAAAGGTGATTTGAGTGCCTTTGAACGTGGCATGGTTGTTGGTGCCAGAAGGGCTGGTCTGAGTATTTCAGAAACTGCTGATCTACTGGGATTTTCACGCACAACCATCTCTAGAGTTTACAGAGAACGGTCCGAAAAAGAAAAAACATCCAGTGAGCGGCAGTTCTGTGGGCGGAAATGCCTTGTTGATGCCAGAGGTCAGAGGAGAATGGGCAGACTGGTTCGAGCTGATAGAAAGGCAACAGTGACTCAAATTGCCACCCGTTACAACCTGCCTACCCCCTCCCTTGGTTGAACTTGATGGACATGTGTCTTTTTTCAACCGTATTAACTATGTAACTATGTAACTATGTAAGGTAGGCAGAAGAGCATCTCTGAACGCACAGTACGTCGAACTTTGAGGCAGATGGGCTACAGCAGCAGAAGACCACACCGGGTGCCACTCCTTTCAGCTAAGAACAGGAAACTGAGGCTACAATTTGCACAAGCTCATCGAAATTGGACAGTAGAAGATTGGAAAAACGTTGCCTGGTCTGATGAGTCTCGATTTCTGCTGCGACATTCGGATGGTAGGGTCAGAATTTGGCGTCAACAACATGAAAGCATGGATCCATCCTGCCTTGTATCAACGGTTCAAGCTGGTGGTGGTGGTGTCATGGTGTGGGGAATATTTTCTTGGCACTCTTTGGGCCCCTTGGTACCAATTGAGCATCGTTGCAACGCCACAGCCTACCTGAGTATTGTTGCTGACCATGTCCATCCCTTTATGACCACAATGTACCCAACATCTGATGGCTACTTTCAGCAGGATAATGCGCCATGTCATAAAGCTGGAATCATCTCAGACTGGTTTCTTGAACATGACAATGAGTTCACTGTACTCAAATGGCCTCCACAGTCACCAGATCTCAATCCAATAGAGCATCTTTGGGATGTGGTGGAACGGGAGATTCGCATCATGGATGTGCAGCCGACAAATCTGCGGCAACTGTGTGATGCCATCATGTCAATATGGACCAAAATCTCTGAGGAATGCTTCCAGCACCTTGTTGAATCTATGCCACGAAGAATTGAGGCAGTTCTGAAGGCAAAAGGGGGTCCAACCCGTTACTAGCATGGTGTACCTAATAAAGTGGCCGGTGAGTGTATGTCTCCTCAGACACCGCCATATATAGATTTGCATAAACCGGTGCGGCGTTCGATCCCATCGCGGTCCCTCTATTTTGGACATAGTATTTATCCTGGAACAAAAAATAGTTCCTAGTAAGTACTATCTCCAACAATTTTTTTCTTGATTTGTTAGAGATAGTACTTACTAGGAACCATTTTCTTGAGGCCTTGTGCATATATATGATAACTGTGGGACATTTTATATTTAGCTTGGTTTTATTATCATTATTTTTTATTGTCATTTTTTACTGTTATTTTTTTGATTTGAATAAATTGTTTATATTTATACTTACCCTCCGCTGTCCTCCACTCCGTTCCTATTGAGTGTGCGCACCCACAGTTGGTTTTCTATTTTATTGTTGTCTGGATTTGGGTGGTCCAGTGGATGCTGCACCTCTTATTTGCCCTTTTTCCGTCTGTGAGCCTCCTATCAGCATTTTCTAAGTAAAACAATACCTGACTTTTCTTTCTAGGTGTCGGCGTTGTGTTGAAATTTAAATTTATTTTTATGCAAATGAGACATTGGAGCACCAAGAGGTGGGCTTATGTGGTGTGAGCCTCTGGTGCTGACTACAGATGCCTCCAGCTCTCCAAACGTGTCCCCCCTCCCCTAAGATTGACATATATGCCTAATTGTCAAAAGGCGTTTTAATTAAGGAGATGAGATTGAAAATATGGATTTCACTGGTACTTTACCCATTAAATAATGGTGCAAGTTTGCCTAAGACCTCCTGGACAAAAGTGGAACTATGGAGGAAAAAGAAAACAGCACACCAACAGAAAAACCTTATCCCAACTGTGAAGTGTGGTGGAGGGGGCATCATGGTTTGGGGCTGCTTTCCTTTCTCAGGATCTGAAAAACTTGAGAACACTGAGGGAACAATGATTTCTAAGTTGTATGAAACCATTTGATAGGAGAATGTGAGGTCAGACATGTGACGAAACATTGGGAGATGCAACAAGACAGAGACCCAAAGCACATAAGGGAACAGCTAAAGAATGACTGAAAAAGAAGGTTTGTGTTTTGAAATGGTCATGTCCGAGTCCTGATCTCAACCTTAAAGCCTCATTCACACATCAGTGTTTTGGTCAGTGATTTTCATCAGTGATTGTGAGCCAAAGTGGGGAATGGAGGCTATACAGGGAGAAGATATAATGGAAAGATCTGCACCTATTCCGTGTTTAGTCCTGCACCTAGTTTTGGCTCACAATCACTGATGGAAATCACTGACTAAACACTGATTATATGAATAAGACATTATTGCGATGCTGTGGCTTCATCTGAAAAGGGCTGTGCATACAAGACATCCCAGAAATAGTGACTAACTGAAAGACATTTACAGGGAGGAATGGTTCAAAATTCTTCTTCAGCGTTGTGCTGAAGCTACAGGTCTGGTGGACTTGATTTCTGTTTAAGGGGGATCTAAAGTTATTACACTCAAAGGTTCACTTATTTTTTTTCTCTTCACACTATGGATATTTACTTAGTGTGCTCAGTAGTATACAAGTGGTACAATTATTTGTGTGTTATGACGGCAGTTAAAACGTAACTACATTTAATTGATAATGGATTAAGGATTCTGGGTAATTCCAAAGGGTTCACTTACTTTCTTTTGGGATTTTAGCTCAATGTGTACTTCTTGATTTTCACCAGAAGATGGCAGTATTAAAAAAAAAAATGACAACACAAAACAATTGCTGGAAGAAGATGCTGCATTGTACTGTGTATTGTTACTCTTAACATTCAGTAAAGATAAAAAAAACCCAATAGTATATAGGTAGCACTGGCCCAAAGAAGGAACAGAAAACAATTTCAGACTAAGACTCCAGCATAATAATAGGCCCCAGAAATAACTGTGTAGGTCACAGGTTCCTCAACGTTCTTGGGTTACTTCAGACAACCAGTTATAATATGATCTATGTGTACGATGATGAGGACACCCTTCATATCACCTAAACACTGACATGTGCTAGTTCTGTGCGGCTGCTGGATTTATGGTCAGAATATCTTCAGTTTTTGGGTCAAAAACCCCTCACTTGGATGCTACATTTACACCAATAAAACTGTTCTCACTTCTATTATTTAGGGTGAAAGTTCCACATTTCCCATATAGACATAATAGAATAGATTTCTATAGCGGCTGCTTTTACTTGTAAACCTTCAACCTCATAAAGCATCACATATTCTTCTTATTAATCCTCACAATAAAGAGACAAAAATAAAATATGTTTAACCTTTTATTGGAAAAATACAAAATAATTTACATTTTATTATAAGTTTCCATAAAACATCACTTATTATTTCCAGACATAAACAGAAGGATATACAGGACACTATGTAGGAGAACTGTCCATATGCAGTCAGGAGGAGTTCAGTCCGTTCTCTCCCTCTGGGTCACTGTTCTGGATCTCCAGGGGGTTTTCTTCTCCATCTCCTGGGCTCTGGGTGATAGGAATAGTCCTTTCTTCAGCAGCTGGCAGCGCCAGTCTAGGAGCCTGAAAGTGGAGCTGGCCATCCTTGGACAGGGTGCACAGGATGTCCTCAGGGTTGACGTCCTGCGGGAGCTCAGCTTCTCTCCTCCACTCTCTGTACTCATGGAAATAGCCGCCATTCTCTGCCTCCTTTTTCTTGTCATGTTTTCCTGAGACAATGAGTCTCCTGCCTTCCGTTTTCACTGTCAGGTCCTCAGGAGAAAAGCCGCTGACGTCCAGGGTGAGCTCAAAGTTTTCCTTCCCCTCTTTGCCTGTGGTGGAAGCGTTTCTGTCAGCGGCTGCAGAGCTTCTGGTCAGACCGGCTCTCCGTTCCATGTCCTGGGCAAGGAGCTGGTAAGCCTGGTTGACACGCTGCATTCTCCTCTCCATGTCCTTCCTCATGCTCATCATGTCATCTTCCAGCAGACCAAACATGAGCTGTGTAGCCGGCCAGAGAGTGAGGGCAGGCTCCCTGCAGACACACAGAGGGCTGTATGATGGCTGCAGAAGACGGAGAGGAAACATCTTTAGCTGATTCTGCTGAAGCTTCTTGTCTTGGTTGAGTTGAGGCAATGTGTCAGCGTCTGCTTTCTTGCTGCTCAGTACTGCAGACGTCCCAGCTCAGCTTCTTATATATTCACTTCTGTGTGTTCTGGTCTCTTCCGGACACTTCCATGTGCTCTCTGTATATGGAGAGTAAGGGAGGGCACTGTGCAGGCAAACACTGAATTATACATGAGCGCCGGGCCGAGGCGGTGCCAGCAACTTCTAGCATGGACTGGGAAAGTGACAGACAGGTGGGCGGAGGAGCAGAGAGACTGCCGGAGATTGCTAGATAATTCTCACTGGTGCCAGTTATGTCACTTACCTCATTTTAGAAGAAATATATGAAAACTTATCATGAAAAATATGCGCCGCTCCTTGTACCTGCACTACATACACATATTCAATGTACAGCACCTCATCCAGCCCAGATTCATATAAAAAATGTGTTAGATTTATTATAGTTGAATATATCCGTATGGTGGGCCCCCAAAATAAATTTTACTGGAGGGCCCTAGGTACCCCAGTCCGACACTGTTTGCATACCCTCTTCCCAGAATTTCAGAGGAGTGTTACCTGGCCTATAAGACTCCTCACATCATATAGGCACTCTCCATAAGAAGGTATAGTTTTCCATGAATCCTAGCATCGTCCAAACACTAATTAGTTATTCAGACGACCAATGACCCATCACTCCAGAGAAGCTGCTTGTATATAGCTGCTCAACCATAAAAATCCATTTCATAAAGTTCCTGACATCCAGTTCTTGTGCTGATATCACTACCGTAGGCAGTAGGGAAGTCTTTAGTGACTGATACAATAGATGATAGGCAGTATTTATATGCCACATGCTTCATTACTTCCACATTACTTCCACATTACAATAATATCACTTACAGGTCACCGGTGCAGATCTAGTTTATCCAAAAATGTACCAATTGACTTGTGGCAGTCAGTGCAATACATATTACTACTGTTTGTCTATGGAGATTACATGAGAAAAGATCTACGGCACACCAATAATATTTTCAATTTGCTCTTATTTAATCCATAATAGGTGTATAGTCACTTTTCATGATTTAATCATTCATCCAGTATTTGTATATCTCAGATTGGCCAGGTATACATTCCCAACGTTTCGGTCTGTGATAGACCTTTTTCAAGGGATCTGTGGCCACGTGGAGTAGAAGGAGAACTGGATGCGATCAAAGCTACTCATCTAGTCTGAACCTTGGGAAGAAGGTTGTCAGATTACCATGAAAAATGTAAATTTGACTGATGGAAATCAGATCCAGGACTATTTCTGTTTCTTTATTGCGAAAAATTATGACTGACTAAAAATGTGATCACAGGATATGGAATGTAATGTGTAGACCTGGGATGGAGTTAAAAGCCAAAACTGGGGCTCTATAATGTGTTGTGTTGAGCACATTTGTGTTACAGTGAATGTTTGGGCGCTAAAAACAAAAACAAAAATTCTTTTATTGAGGTACAATTCTAAAAGTTGAGAAAAAGAAGGGGGAAACGCCCACAGTATAGTGTGTAGACTCAAAACAACACTGAGCCACACAAATATACAAAGTTTTAGTGCACCCCCAAGTGTGCTAAAACATGGGCACGCAATGGGATATAACCTGGAGTATGGATCAAACAGTTAGTAGAATACTGGTCCTATTAGTGACCCATTGCTCTATCTCCAATATCCACTTGTGCCTTAGATAACCTTATCTTGTCTGGGCAAAAAAGCAGTGTAGCAGGATACTAGGATGGATAACCCCACTAATCTGCACCCCAGGCAAGGTCTTGTCTATTAGTAAATATGGCCCTGTACATGCCCTAATATCAATTGCTCAACGCGTTTCTGGGTTCTTATAAACCCTCATCAGGAGCTAAATGTAATCAAACAGGTAATCGCCATATGGATGCAAGACAAACAAACACATGGAGCGCACTGATGGGCTAAATGACCATATATCCTTTACATGTTTTTTGCATTAGGGTACTATTGAGTGTCCCCTTATCTATTTCCACTGACTTGGTGGCAGCAATATTTCCATCCTCCTCTGCTAGGTTTCATAATCATTATAGTGATGTAGCGGGTTTGCCCATGGATCCTATTTTAGGACTATACTTGTGCTATAGTGCGTATGACTGGGTGGGTAGACATCTTAACTCTGACCTGTACTAAACCACCTACCCCCGTGAGACCATATTTTAATATATGGTGCTCAGATGTGTGGGGGATGTATTGAACTCAGCAATTATGCTATATATTATCACTGGTATTTTCTATCTGGTGACTCTAGTGCAGGCATTAGTTTATGTGATTTATACTTATATGGATCGATTGGCAACATATAAGTTGCAACATGCCCCTTTGACCTAGTGGATTGGCAGATCGTGTCATAATAGATTAGGGCTATACGTAGTGGCTGCCAGCGTATGTAAACCTATGTACCCTATGTACCCTATATATCCAATTTATGTTCTTTATGTATCCTATGTATCTATTTCATCTGGTACACTTAAGCCAATGTTGGCATTCTGGAATCAAGGAAATCAGTAGCGCATCGGACTCTTCGTCGCGCTCTACATGATGCCGTTGTAGTACTTATTTATTACATACCGCCGTTGGCTCCAATAATATGTATCAACTATTGTTGATACCTTCTGTTCAACCAAATTTGATGACAGTGCCGCCCAGCACGGGGAGCTGTCTCGGCTGAGCGCTCCATCCCCTATGGCTGGACGGCGGCTGATTGGTTGACGGAGGCTTGTGAGGAGAGGAACCTCCCTCTTTTATACGGGCATGTGCGGCGGCCGCTTCACGGCCGCACTAGTGCCGGAGGCGCTGCCACAGACAGAGGTGGCGTGCGCTCCATGTGTTTGTTTGTCTTGCATCCATATGGCGATTACCTGTTTGATTACATTTAGCTCCTGATGAGGGTTTATAAGAACCCAGAAACGCGTTGAGCAATTGATATTAGGGCATGTACAGGGCCTTATTTACTAATAGACAAGACCTTGCCTGGGGTGCAGATTAGTGGGGTTATCCATCCTAGTATCCTGCTACACTGCTTTTTTGCCCAGACAAGATAAGGTTATCTAAGGCACAAGTGGATATTGGAGATAGAGCAATGGGTCACTAATAGGACCAGTATTCTACTAACTGTTTGATCCATACTCCAGGTTATATCCCATTGCGTGCCCATGTTTTAGCACACTTGGGGGTGCACTAAAACTTTGTATATTTGTGTGGCTCAGTGTTGTTTTAAGTCTACACACTATACTGTGGGTGTTTCCCCCTTCTTTTTCTCAACTTTTAGAATTGTACCTCAATAAAAGAATTTTGGTTTTGGTTTTTAGCGCCCAAACTTTCACTGTAACACGACTAATTTCATTGGACGCTTACTTGCGCCTATGTGAGGTGTTGTATAGGTAAGTTGAGCACATTTGGTCTATTAATACTGTGAAAACCCATAAAGAAGATACACGGCAAATTGATATTTACTGACTTCTTTATTAACGTGTAATTGCCGTTTCATTTTTTATACCCTAATGGTATAGTACACCCTGCTGTATAAGTGCTTTTGTGCTTTAAAATGTAATTATTTTCAGTATTACCTGCTAATAATTCCCACAAATGCATGCCACTTTCCTATTCTGCAGCCCCTTCTCAGAGTGTTGCCTTGTGCAGGTTGTCTTCTCTGAATGATAAACAAGAGATGGATCAACACTGGGGGAGGAGCTCAGCCCTGAGAGCCTGGAGCTGGGCTGAGGCAGAAAGTGAAGGGGGAGGGCTGCTTTACATGTAGATATCTCCTGAATGGTACCAGCTAGAAAACAATCTGTCTTGTTTGAAAGCCGGCATGTCAGGCTTTCATATAAGACCAGAATGACAGTTCTAGTCCAAGCAACAGAGGAGAAATCACTGTTAGAAATCGAGTTGAGAATAATCCCCAGTAAAACCTGCTGTTACTTTCACTTTCAGCTGCATTCACAGCATCCCGATTTCTATCAGTGATATCTTCTCCTGTACTGAACAGATTTATGTCATTCTGGTATTGTCTTAAAGCTTGCAATGTCAGCTTTCAGACAATACTGTAGCTGGTACCAAACCAGAAATATGAGCAGCTAAAGCAGCCCCCCTGTCAGTGTGGAAGAGAATGAGCTGCTGACAGGTGACTATTAAGAGGCTAAAACAAATGTTTACTGATTTCATGTAATTGCAGGGCTTGTCTCTGGTTAGCTGTATGTGAGAGGATACACACTGCTCTGGGGTAGTGGGGGAGGTTATCTGCATTCTGATTGGTCTTGTCTGTCTCTTTTTAGCTTTATGTGAGAGGATACACACTGCGCTCTGGGGTAGTGGGGGGTGTTATCTGCAATCTAATTGGTCTTGTATGTCTCTGGTTAGCTGTATGTGAGAGGATACACACTGCTCTGTGGTAGTGGGGGATGTTATCTGCATTCTGATTGGTCTTTTCTGTCTCTGGTTAGTTGTATGTGAGAGGATACACACTGCTCTGGGGTAGTGGGGGAAGTTATCTGTGTTCTGATTGGTCTTGTCTGTCTCTGGTTAGCTGTATGTGATAGGATACACACTGCTCTGGGGTAGTGGGGGAGGTTGTCTGCATTCTGATTGGTCCTGCTAGTTCATGTGAGGAGACCAAAGGCTTATGGGAAGTGATGGAAATCAAGGACAGGGCAAAGATCACCAGAGGAAGAGCAGCAAAGGCCATCTTTGGAAGATGCTCAAATAGAGGCACCGGGAAATATGGTTGCTAAGTGTTGAATACAGACATCAGACAGGTAAAATTAACTGAAAAAGCTTCATGAATATCTGCTCTTCAGCATCACATATGTTAGGAATTTCATTTTTGGTAGTGAAATGGCAGTTACACTTTAACGTCATTCAAGATGTGAAATGTAGAGGTTCCTCTTAGAAGTGAGGGCAAGAATCTTAAATTTGGCTCTGATAGGCCCTTGACTCATAAAGAGTCTCCTTCAGGTCTCAGGAGAAGAAAAAACCTCAGTGGAGAAAACCTCTAGGGAACAATGGCTGAAGGACTGCCCTTCCCTTGGGCCGTGGACATCCATTGATGAGAACAGACCATGCCTGCCTCTTAATGCAGTAGATAACTGCGGAAAGTCCAGGAAAAGTCAAATCCAGTACTGATCCAGTGCAGGTCAATCTGCTTTGGAATAGTAATTTGCAAAACAATAAAAATAACTGAATAGGACTGAACATGGAGCAGAAGGACAGAACGTATGTGATGAATGACGATTCAAGAATATTCTAGGAGGGCCTTATAGGAGTACAGAGATGGTCGGCTAATGGATTTGAAGAGGAGCCCACTTCCTCTTCTTCTGATCCCAGCCATTACTATGGTAGCTAAGCTGTCAATCACTACCAGACATAGCTCCTTAGCCCATGGGATCAATGTCCTATACATATATGTTATAATGCCTTAAAGGGGTTGTCTTGGGACTTGTAGTCCTACACATACAACATGCTGCTGAGTATTCCAGCAGGCAGACATGTCACCCAGCACTTGTATTCATTCCCTTTGCAGAGAGGGGGAAAGAAGGGGGAGGGGCTGAGATTGTTGTTATTGCATGTAAACAAAGACCAGAAGAGAACCAGGGAAATTAGGAAATATGGATTTTTTTGCCTAAAACTTGCTGAACTTAGTTATATATTGCTGCCCATCAGATTTACAGTGCTATATATTTTTTGTCATAACTCGGACAACCCCTTTAAGTAATACAGTACATAAATTTGAAGGAAGGGGTTAATAGATATTGTTATTACACAATATATATAATATATATATGTCATTATATATATATATATATATATATATATATATATATATATATATATATTAGCTTAAAGTTAGAGCTTACCTTTAATCCATGATATACTATTATATGCTAGTACAGTATTCTCTATTATGTATAAATATAGAATGTGACTATTTATACACATGATGTTGTCTAAACATATTTTATGTGTTTCACAGGGACTTTTCTAATAGCACTTGTAAGTTTCTATTGTATCATTTTATTAATTGTTTTTAATTATGGTTACTTTACCTAAAGTTGTTTGACTGATACTATCTGCATTGGATTCCTCTGATAGGCTCTGAGCATGCACCACATAAAAGGCTACCTATGTAATCTAATTGCCTTTTTCAAGCAGCACATCAGATTATTTAATACTGGTCACCTTGACTGTCATATAATGGATACGCACACGTGCTGTACTTTGATCCAATATACATATTATATGAGTCTGATATCATTTTTATTTTTCGCATGGGCATTATAATCTGACTGTAATCTACTGGCGCATGCGCTGTACCTTTGGTTCTATGGCATGTGCTTGGGGCCAGCCTCTTGCGTATGACTGCTGGCTACCACTACACACATGCACAGCATTTTGATTTTCTATGTGCACTGTGATGAGTGTAGTGTTTTTCTTGGTTTCACTTCTCATTAGCGTATGCGCATAGAAACTTGAGCATTATCACGCAATTCACCGGTGCATGCATTGTACGTCTCATTTTATGGTGTCTTCCATATACCAGAGTTTCATACATGGTCGCCATAAACTTATTACTAATTATGAAGTATTGTTTTCTCAGGAGGGGCTGAATATAAATGCACATCCACTTTCCAGATTTTTATTTATTAAAAATGATGAAAACCATATATCATTTTCTTTTCACTTCACACATTTTTGCTGCATCGTTATATTGGTAGTTTTGTGTGTGTTTTTTTTTGGGGGGGGGAGAATAATCACATTACAAATTTGCAACATGTGTCTTAACAATAAAGAAAGTCTGTTTTGAACCTATGTTTTTAAATAAACGTGACAAAAGTACGCCAAAATCTTACCGGCACCAATACTTCAATATCCCCAAAGTAAATTGTCAATAGCAGTGTTCAGTGTGTTTTGTAGAAGGGGAAAGACCTTTAATTGCGCCTTTGTCTTTAATTTACAGAAAACACAATTGAAATTTTGCTGGGTACCAACCTCATGTCTTTTTATTTAGGAAAATCAGCAAGGATACGTGGCACAGCACAACTTCCAATGCAAGTAATATTAAACAGTTTTTATTTGTCTTCCAGGTTACCGCTATGCAGGAACACCCCCTTCATTAGGGTCACTGGCAAAGAAGGTAAATATGGTACACTAGGCATTCAAAATAAATTCTTGTGTTAACAATTAGAGGACAGGTTAAACCCTTGATTGACAATAAGACATGATTAAACAATTAAATTACAAAAAACATCTACAAAATAACATAGCTTATAACATACACTCACCGGCCACTTTATTAGGTACACCTGTCCAACTGCTCGTTAACACTTAATTTCTAATCAGCCAATCACATGGCGGCAACTCAGTGCATTTAGGCATGTAGACATGGTCAAGACAATCTCCTGCAGTTCAAACCGAGCATCAGTATTGGGAAGAAAGGTGATTTCAGTGCCTTTGAACGTGGCATGGTTGTTGGTGCCAGAAGGGCTGGTCTGAGTATTTCAGAAACTGCTGATCTACTGGGATTTTCACGCACAACCATCTCTAGGGTTTACAGAGAATGGTCCGAAAAAGAAAAAACATCCAGTGAGCGGCAGTTCTGTGGGCGGAAATGCCTTGTTGATGCCAGAGGTCAGAGGAGAATGGGCAGACTGGTTCGAGCTGATAGAAAGGCAACAGTGACTCAAATTGCCACCCGTTACAACCAAGGTAGGCAGAAGAGCATCTCTGAACGCACAGTACGTCAAACTTTGAGGCAGATGGGCTACAGCAGCAGAAGACCACACCGGGTGCCACTCCTTTCAGCTAAGAACAGGAAACTGAGGCTACAATTTGCACAAGCTCATCGAAATTGGACAGTAGAAGATTGGAAAAACGTTGCCTGGTCTGATGAGTCTCGATTTCTGCTGTGACATTCGGATGGTAGGGTCAGAATTTGGCGTCAACAACATGAAAGCATGGATCCATCCTGCCTTGTATCAACGGTTCAAGCTGGTGGTGGTGGTGTCATGGTGTGGGGAATATTTTCTTGGCACTCTTTGGGCCCCTTGGTACCAATTGAGCATCGTTGCAACGACACAGCCTACCTGAGTATTGTTGCTGACCATGTCCATCCCTTTATGACTACAATGTACCCAACATCTGATGGCTACTTTCAGCAGGATAATGCGCCATGTCATAAAGCTGGAATCATCTCAGACTGGTTTCTTGAACATGACAATGAGTTCACTGTACTCAAATGGCCTCCACAGTCACCAGATCTCAATCCAATAGAGCATCTTTGGGATGTGGTGGAACGGGAGATTCGCATCATGGATGTGCAGCCGACAAATCTGCGGCAACTGTGTGATGCCATCATGTCAATATGGACCAAAACCTCTGAGGAATGCTTCCAGCACCTTGCTGAATCTATGCCACGAAGAATTGAGGCAGTTCTGAAGGCAAAAGGGGGTCCAACCCGTTACTAGCATGGTGTACCTAATAAAGTGGCCGGTGAGTGTAGTTTATATGGTTCAATAAAAACATCTGTCCATCCAGTTCAGCGAGATGCATTCTAAATTTAATAAATAAATATGAGTGACTGAAACATAATTATTCAACAGACAATAAAACTCACTGAATATGACTTATCTTTGCCAAGTTGTGAAGATATTATGGAATAATATTTAAGTGAAGTTTCTAGAAATGGCCACTGGGAGTCACTATTGCCCTGAAATTGTGAGAATTTAAAACACAATTAATACACTGTGTTTCTGATCACTAAATGCAAAGAAATCAGTAACAAATGGTGTTTTTAATACACAATGCAAAGTAGAATAAAAAAAGGCCTTTAAAGTGCTTAAAATTATAACAAAAGAGATGCCATAAGGAAAGGTAAAATGAATAGTATATATAAAAAATGAAATAACACATATAAATACAATAAAATATTGATTGATAATTTATTTTACAGGATTGTTTCTACTATTGCATCAAATCTGTGGCAAATATTCTCAGGAATATAATCTATGGGGGTAATTACAATAGAATCAGGACAATCATTGTGCTTATCTGCACAGTAATAGGATAGTTCAGGTTTGAGGATTTTTTTCTTGATAAGTGGTCCTACCAACATACTAGATGTTACAACAAGATTCTCATGTTCTAGCAAAGATCCTACCAACCCCTAGAACATATTTCAGGCAAACAAACACAAGGCACGCAATCAGATAAGGCAAAGACCAACATGAATTATTTACTCACAGAGTTCTAGACATGGCAGGTAAGGGACCAGTGGCAGGTGTATAAAGAATTCATGTTGGTCTTTGCCTTGTCTGATTTCTTGCCTTGTGTTCGTTTGCCTGAGATATGTTCTAGGGATCGGTAGGACCTTCGCTAGAACATGACAGTATGTCTCACTAGATGACAACACAGACAGAGACTCGGACTAGCAGATGCTTGTTCCCCATGCGTAGTTAGTCCATGGGCAAACAGACAGCAGGACCACAAGACACAGAATCAGACTAGCAGATGCCTGTTCCCCGTGTGGAGTTAGTCCATGAGTGAACAGACAGCTGGACCAGAGGCGTAGCTAGAGGTTCAGCACAGGGGGGGCGAAACATACTTGAGTGGGCCCCCCACTTGGCTTCCCAAACGCACGTTTCCAACTTCACAGGCACAGACTACTAGCTGTGGTTATAATATTGTGTTAGAAAGATGACTGTATAAACTGCTAGATCATCTATGCTGTTAAGTACAGTACAATAGACTTTCTACATACCCTAGTGTAAATACTCTACCACATAATGCAGTAAAATATAGGAGTAATAGGAGTAAAAAACAAGCGGACTCCTATGTTAAAGGAAACCTGTCCCCAGTTTTTACATCACTAAACTAACAGTCCCCTGCCCCCATCAGACCTCAGATCATCAGAATGTGCCCCCATCAGACCTCAGATCATCAGAATGTGCCCCCATCAGACCTCAGATCATCAGAATGTGCCCCCATCAGACCTCAGATCAGTGTATTGTGCCCCATCAGACCTCAGATTAGCATACTGTGCCCCCATCAGACCTCAGATCAGCGTATTGTGCCCCCATCAGACCTCAGATCAGCAGAATATGCCCCCATCAGACCTCACATCAGCCTACTGTGCCCCATCAGACCTCAGATCAGCTTATTGTGCCCCATCAGACCCCAGATTGTGCCCCCATCAGACCTCACATCAGCCTACTGTGCCCCCATCAGACCTCACATCAGCGTATTGTGCCCCATCAGACCTCAGATCAGCGTATTGTACCCCATCAGACCTCAGATCAGCAGAATGTGCCATTAGTCCTCACATCAGCCTACTGTGCCCCCATCAGACCTCAGATCAGCGTATTGTGCCCCCATCAGACCTCAGATCAGCAGAATGTGCCCCCATCAGACCTCAGATCAGCGTATTGTGCCCCATCAGACCTCAGATCAGCGTACTGTGCCCCCATCAGACCTCAGATCAGCGTATTGTGCCCCATCAGACCTCAGATCAGCAGAATGTGCCCCCATCAGACCTCACATCAGCCTACTGTGCCCCCATCAGACCTCAGATCAGCGTATTGTGCCCCCCACCAGACCTCAGATCAGCGTATTGTGCCCCCATCAGACCTCAGACCAGCTTATTGTGCCCCATCAGACCTCAGACCAGCGTATTGTGCCCCCATCAGACCTCAGATCAGCGTATTGTGCCCCCATCAGACCTCAGATCAGTGTATTGTGCCCCATCAGACCTCAGATCAGCAGAATGTGCCCCCATCAGACCTCACATCAGCCTACTGTGCCCCCATCAGACCTCAGATCAGCGTATTGTGCCCCCCACCAGACCTCAGATCAGCATATTGTGCCCACATCAGACCTCAGATCAGCGTATTGTGCCCCCATCAGACCTCAGACCAGCTTATTGTGCCCCATCAGACCTCAGACCAGCGTATTGTGCCCCCATCAGACCTCAGATCAGCGTATTGTGCCCCCATTAGATCTCAGATCAGCGTATTGTGCCCCCATCAGACCTCGGATCAGCCTACTGTGCCCCAATCAGACCTCGGATCAGCCTACTGTGCCCCCATCAGACCTCACATCAGCCTACTGTGCCTGCACGCAGCGTCAGGTCATAGTGCGCGCCGCCAGGGAAGAGAGCAGAGCGCGGACCGGAGGGCAGCCGCAGCGCAGAACAGGTAAGTAAGGTTTTTTATTTTAATCCTATGTGGCTGGGTGGGCTGATCTGAGGTCTGATGGGGGTCCCTAAATACAAGTGAGCGCTTCCTTAATGGAAGCGCTCACTTGTATTCACCTGATAGTAGGCAAGGTCATCCTTGCTGGGCCCCCCTGAGTCACTGGGCCCGGAGCCGTCGCCCCCCCTGCCCCCCCGGTAGCTACGCCACTGAGCTGGACACAAGACATAGAAACAGACAAAGTGAACTTGATGTCTCACTAGGTGACCACACAGGTCAGGAGCAAAGCTGGAGACAGACTGACCCCTTAACCCACAGCTCACAGGTATATAAAGAGCAGGATAACAAGGTCAGCTTACACCTAGCAGGCACACCCAGACCATTAGGCTAAGGCTACACAACGACATTTGTCGCACCAATGTCGCGCAACAATTTTTATAATGTAAATCTATGGTGTCGCACTGTGACATGCTGCAACTGTGACGTGATAGTCGCAAAAACTCCATCCAAGATGGGTTTTTCTGCGACTGTCGCAGTGCGACACCATAGACTTACATTATAAAAATTGTCGTGCGGCAACTGTCGTCATGTAGTTGCGTGATATATGTCGCCGTGTAGCCCTAGCCTTAACCCCACCAGAACTGAGACAACAGGGCGGGGAGCATGCGTACACAAGAAGTAGTTCACACAAAGGCTGCCATAACTACACATAGCTAATAGCAACCAGCCTACATGAAATCCACCACAGCCAATAAGTCAGAGAGCTACTAAAGCCAGTACGTATGGCAACCTGTGACACAGTGAACTACACTGTGACAAAGATTTAATAAGATAAATTACAAAGGGATGTTTGCAATTGAGTACATGTTTAATTTGGAATTTGCGACCTGTGGATCTCAAATGAAATTCAGTGACAGTGATGCTGAGACAACACAAACAGCGGGTCTTATTCAGGAGTGCACCACCAATGAGGCGAGGTGAGGCAATTGCCTCAGGCAGCACCAGGTAGGGGTGTGAAAACGGGGCAGCAGAAGGGCCAAGGGCAATGAGCACTTTCGTTGGAAAAATGCTCATCTCTACATATTCACCTCCCTGGCCCACCGTTTCCTCTAACAGGCTTTAGTCCTAGTTCCTGTAGCCTATCAGAGCAACAGGAACCACCTGGTTTCAGTTTTCGCCTCAGACAGCAGAAAGGCTAGGTGCACCCCGGTCTTATTATAGCAATAGCTGCCCGGCTTGTCATCAGCAAGGCCTGCTCAAGTACCTGCATGCTGCCTCAGTCTACTGGGTGCCGGGATGTTTTTTTTATTGCAGGAACTCTTCTATAAACAACAGTTGGACGTGCAGGCAGGTCGTTGCCCAAATATGGGTCCTTTAAGGGGATTGGGCAATATTTCTGCAGAATACCCCTAATCTTCTGTCGTGTCGATGAATATGTTGTAAGAAAGTTTTGTTATGGGAAAGCTTTTCCTTGTCCTCTTTATTAGTGTTTGCTCTTGGCTGTAGGCAACGTTGTAAGTCAAGCTGTTTACTCGTCTTGTAGGTGTCAAAGATCAGACTTGATGGATACCCTTTTTTCAGCAAATCTGTCCCTCAGAATGCCAGTTTGTGAGAGAAACATGGCATCTTCAGTGCAATTCTTGTGTATCCTCTTAAACTGACTGTATGGAATACTGGTTAATCATTTCTTATGGTGATGACTTCAGAAATGTAAATAACTGTCACTGTCCACCTTTTTAAAAAAATAAGGTGGACGTAATGAACTGGTCTTCCTTATGGGAGATATTTATATCCAGAAATTCTATTGTAGTTGGGCTGTAGTCATGAGAAAAATGAATCCCCCATATGTTCTGATTAAGTTGGTTAGTGAATTCAATAATGGAATCTTCATCCCACCTCCACCTTGAGAACAGATCATCTATGTATCTGTGATAGAAAAACAACCTGGACTTGCAAGTTTCATTTTCCCAGATGTGTGACTGCTAAAACTTCCCCATGAAAGAATTTGCATATGTCGGTGCTACCTTACCTTGCTGTGCCAAGGCACTGGTGAAAAATCTTACTCCCATATATAAAGAACTTGTTAATATGAATTCCAGGCATTGAGTTAAAAATTGACAGCGTTCAACCGGGAATGCTGGATCGGCACTAAGGTAGTGTGTGGTGCATGATATCCCAAGTTGATGGTCTATGTTTGAGTACAATGAAGACACATCCATGGTGACCAAAAAATAATCATCACTCCAAATGAGTTTCAATAATTCACTAATGAGTTGACCAGAGGCTGTCTCCTCGCCAACTGGAGATAGGAACCGTGGTAACCGATAACGGGGAAAACATTTTGGCTGTGTGGCGTCAGGGATCGCTTACCCATGCGCCCTTCATGGCGCATGTCTTCAATCTCGTTGTCACCTGGTCCCTCAAGTCTTCCACTGAGCTGAAAGAGCTGTTAAAAATGGCCAGGAAACTGTGCATGCACATCAGCCAGTCTTACCGTGCAAAACACGTCCTAATTGAGCTGCAAAGGCAAAATGTTCTTCCCCATATTCTTTTTTAATAAATAGCAATTGAAAAAAATGATTTTTAGATCCTAATGAGTATAATGCATTAATAATAAAATGCCCCCAAAGGTGTACATAGCCTTTAAGCAACATTCTTATCAGTGAGTTATAATGAGTGTTTATGTGAGCTGGCCAATGAGTAGAGAGAAAATTCAGATCCTGCTACTAGAGAAACTTAGCTCTACAGATAAAAGGGCTCAAAATGAGTACAATGTACTAATAAAAAATGCCTCCAAAGGTGTACATAGCCTTTAAGCAACATTCTTATCAGTGAGCTATAATGAGAGTTTATGTCAGCTGGCCGATGAGTAGAGAGAAAATTCAGATCCTGCTACTAGAGATACTTAGCTCTACAGATAAAAGGGCTCAAAATGAGTACAATGTACTAATAAAAAATGCCCCAAAGGTGTACATAGCCTTTAACTACAAATTTCTGAAGAAAGAGGTCCAGGTATTGGGATATATTACTTATTGCAGAATTTATGTTGGTCACATCGGACGACCAGAAGGGGCAGTGATAATTTTATGGATCTTTCATATATAGTAAGGCTATTCATAGCTAGTAGGAAATGGTATGCAAAGGAAATTTCTCTCATCCTTATTAACAATGTGCCTATTGTATGACTGCCAGCTACCGCAAGAAGTGTTTCTTCCCTATCCCGGTATTCTTTGCGGCAGCTGCATCAAGAGCATTGTCATGATCACTTGCTGTTTCTCCCACTTAGACTCCTTCTTCTCTGCTGCGTCGTCAGCCGTCCATAATAGAATGTGTGGCCAGGAAAGAACTCTACACGTCCAGCAATCTAAAGGTGCACAAGCTTAACTCCTATCTGGACAAGTCGCTGGCAGTGCAGTCGCTGCCGTACCATTTAGTAGAGTCTGCTGTTGGCGTGCTCTTAGCCCCTCGGTGAAATACCTAGCTGGCATTATTTCTCCCAAAAAGCTATCCCTGCCTTGTACTGTCACATGCTTTTGCAGTTCATCAAATAAATTAATAACAAATATGTTTCTCCTATTTGTCACTCCAGCTATTGTGAAATAAATGAATCCAGATATAATAAGTGACAATGTTTCGGTGAGGGTGACCTTTGTCAAGTCCCATCTGGAGAGTGGAGAATAGCAGTGCCTATGGCTGGAGAAGGAGCCGAAGGCACTGCCATTCTCTACTCTCCAGATGGGACTTGGCAAAGTTCACTCTGACTGAAACATTGTCACTTATTATATCTGGATTTATTTATGTCACAATAGCAAGAGTGAAAAACAGGAGAAAAATACTTGTTATTAATTTATTTGATAAACTTGAAAAGAAAAATAAAGCTTATTATTAACTTTTAAAAATGTTTCAATACATTTGAGTGTGCACTGAATATCCTACATTGAGTGGAAGAAGAATCCTTTCAGTAGCACCTCATAATCATATCTTTAGAGTGCTATTCCACACTCTCATGATTGTACCCTCACATGGCAGTGAGTCATGTTATATTACATCACATGATTCGTCATGACTCTGATTTATGTCTTGGTGTGGCGGGACACATGGCATTATAGGACGACCATATATTCTCAAGGATGGGGGGGATGTTGCTGGGAGGACACTATTACTAATGAACACTTCCATTGTGGAGTGTTCATTTATACAAGCTTAGAGAACAGGAGGCCAGGCCCAATGAAGCAGTGAATATGTGTTTTACTCACCGCTCCCTGGACCTCTTCCTGGTGTTTACTATGTCCTCACCACATACAGCATCAGGACGTAGTGCAGCACTGGCACAAGAACATAGTTTGCTGACCTGCACAGAGCTGAAGTGGCTGCACCAGTGGCTGACAGTATGAAGGAGAGAAGAGTATTTCTTTTTTTCTGACTGTTCTGAGTTCTGCAACTCTGCATTTAGGGGAAGGAAGTGTTGGGTAGGCCAATGGGGTAACTTATGAGCAGCGGGAGCCCAGAAGAAACTGCTGTGAAGGAGACCTGAGACCTGAGTAGTGGCTGGACTTGAATGGGAACATCTGAGACCATCTATTCTTTACAACCATTGGCTGGAAGGAACTGGAAGATGGGAGAGCACAGCCATCATGTATGCCATTCAGAGCAGCTCTGCAGAACATCTGCAGTAGCCAAAGGATAAGACATCCCTTCACCCTGTGGCCAGATTCTCCCTTGTGTCACCAAGCTCGGCCCTGTGAGGTGCACCTCCTCTGGTGAAAATATTTATTAGTTCTTACTTTGAGAACATCATAATAATTGTCCTTATCTTCTCTTTCTTCTATATTCTTAATATATGTCAGTGACTATGCGTCTGCCTCTTCGTAGCTTCATGAAAAGGTCTCGACTGTAAATGAATTTGGTGAGCTCCTACCATACACACCAGACACCTACTATTATACTGAAGTGTACATAACGCAATGTTTTATTATAACCCAAAAATGTCTTCGTCTGTTTGCAAGATCAGTGTCTACTACCCAGAACTTGGTGACTCTTGATCTGCGTTTCAGTTGACTAGAACATCATGCAGAGTCAGGCGCAGCATAGGAAGGGCACCAGGGGCGAGTATGGGGGTGATAGTAGTCCAAAAGGTGGTGAGAATCCTGCTGTAGATCTCCCCTAGGGCTGCAGGTACAGTGAGGAGGGGGTGCGCCATTTCCCCAGGGCACACCATAGAGGGGATCTCCTGAGCAATGAAAGGTGGGGTGCCCTTGGTGTTGGGGTTTTCACATTTCACATCCAGATGCACTCATTAAAGCTCACTATGCACCATAATCCAGCCTGGTCGTGCAATACTCTCCCAAAAAGTGGTGCTACAATCCCAACTGCGGGGTGTAGACTTTTAAAAGATTTGGAATCCGTCTCTTTCTTAGGGACCTGAGGCTTTTACACCCAGTCAATATGCAGTGAAGTCCATAAGCTAAAATATGTGTGTTACCTTCACAGGCAGTCGTCTGAGCAATATGGCTGCTCAACTTTTAATGAAGTAGCTCTAATTTCATGTCTGTATTTTCTCACAGGACTCGGGTTCCTGCAAGCTGCTTTTACTGCTCAAATCTCCATATTCTCTCCAATACTGGTCCAGGAAGGAGACCAAGTCCAAGGGCCAAGCCTGATCTTACCTAGAGATTGTAACTAAGCCATGGGTTAACCATCAGTGTTCTATCTAGAAGTTACATAACATTGAATCAACATCATTTTACCTAACCACACACAGTAAACAGAGACCCGGGGGCGAGGTGGCAGTGGATCAGCAGGGGTTTCATCAGTTTTGGTAATCTTTCTTGCTTTAAGGCTTGGTTTGCAAAATTTTTTATGCTGTTTTTGCTTGTTTTGTGAGGTTTTTGGTGTGTCTTTTTTTTCTGAAAAAACCCCCCACTAGGTTCAGATGTTAGCTGAAAGACTATGAGAATCATGAAACATAGTACGCAGTTTGTGCCCATGGTGTTTTTTTTCAAATCACAGCATGTTCTAACAAATGCAGTCTTTCCACACCCTTTTCTATAGGGAAAAAGTACCTTAAAAAACCAACGCACGTCAAACACATGACCAAAAAAAATCACTGAAAAAATACTATAAAAACGCATTTGACATGAAAAAAACGCCAAGACAGATTTATGTTTGTATGAGTGCTTAGGCAGATTTTTTTTATTGAATACCAGGAAGCTGATTTAATGTTCCAGTTACCAAACCTGTAAATTTTTTTTAGTAGATTGCCGAGTGATGTCGCGTTCGTCTGTGACATGGCCTAAACGAAGCTCCTATTCAACTGAATGATCCTGAACTGCAATACCAAGCACAGCCACAATACAAAGTATTGTGCTGTGTATGGCATGCCATAAGGAAGCGGCAGCTCTCGCTGCACATCAATATTCTGCTCCCGGAAAATCCCTTTTACCTTTAGGCTACTTTCACACTAGCATTTTTGCTGGATCCGGCAGGGCTCTGCAAAAACGCTTCAGTTACTGATAATACAACCATCTGAACAGATCCGGTTGTATTATCTTTAACATAGCCAAGATGGATCCATCATGAACTGCATTGAAAGTCAGTGGGGGACGGATCCGTTTTTTTATTGTGTCAGAGAAAACAGATCCTTCCCCATTGACTTGCATTGTGGATCATGACGGATCCGTCTTGCTTCGCATCCCATGATGGAAAGAAAACCGCAGCATGCTGCTGCTCTCCGGTATGAGAACAGAACGGAATACATTTTGGAGCACTCTGTTCTGTTCAGTTACCTTTTGTCCCCATTGACAATGAATGGGGACAAAACGGAAGCGTTTTTCCTGGTATTGAGACCCTATGACGGATCTCAATACTGGAAAATAAGAACGCAAGTGTGAAAGTAGCCTTAGATAGTTATTATAAGAATGCATAGGTCTATTGTTTTTCCCAAATATTTTACTGCAGAGGGCAGTATTTCCAAAATAATGTCAAAAGATAACTTTGTTGGACTAAATATTAACAATAGAATGAGATTTGGCAGATGTATTAGCAGTGACTGATTTACCCTCATGCTTCAGTGCTAAGCATTTCTCAGATGTTTTGACCTTATTTCCTGAATAAATTTGATGATTAATATAAAAGTGCACTTTCGTGTTCTTGCCAAAGGGTGATCATGTTGAAGTGGAGCCTGTGTTTAGATTACATTCAACAGCGCAAAAACACGGCTATTAAACATCTATTCACTTTCAGTTTTTCATGGCCATTCTGCATCCATGTGTGCATCCGTTTTTAATCAGTTTTTCATGGCCATGTTTAACCTCTTAGTGACCAGCCTGTTTTGGGTCTTAAAGGGGTTCTCTGAGAATTAAGATAATAATAAGAAAATAAAAATACGCAAATATTGTTTTATTATAAATATATTCCCAAATACCACTAATTAGTTATAATGGCTCATTTTATCTAGGGAGCAATGATTAGGAGAAACAGAATGGCCGCCATCCTGTTAGTACACACAAAACCTGCCCTAATCACACAGCAGGACAAGTTACTTCACAACACTGAGGTAAAGAGCTGCCTCATCCTTCTCTCTGCTCTGCTCATCAGGGGTTATGATCCTGACTACAGTTTAATATGATATTTAGCTGAATCTTTGTAGGAATGGAGTTCATGAGGAGACATGAAGTACAGAGAGGACGGACAGGACAGACTGTGGTAATGGAGACCACATACAAGTGCTGCTGCTCATTAGCCACAGCTGCTCATGCTCAAATCCTACAGAGATTCAGTTAAAGATCTTATCATTTGTATTCAGGATCATAATCCCTGACATCAATAGTATCGGTCGGCACTACGGGAGGTTCGGCGTCCGGTGCACGTGTCTCAGGGATGGCGCCCGATTCCAGACAGGTAAGAGAAGAAGACCGGCACTCGGAAAATACTTCACAACACTGAGGTAAAGAGCTGCCTCATCCTCCTCTCTGCTCTGATTGTCAGGGATTATGTAGGTAAGAGAAGAAGACCGGCACTCGGAAAATACTTTTGATGCTAATTTATTTCTCAAGTCACATACCAGTGACGCGTTTCGGCACTGAACCGTGCCTTCATCAGACAGTGTACATACAGAAATGAAAAACCAGAGTTTAAATAGCCCGCCCTACATCAATCAGGTGACGTCATTTCACCATGACAACAAAAAGTAAACAAAAACACCTGTGTGCAGAAATACTAAACATATCAAAAAGAACAATATTGAAAATAACGAAGAGAGCAATAAAGTCTATATTTGTATAGTCCATCAAGTTCCATTGGGTTTATGTCCGCTGTAAATAAACATATATATAATGTATCAATGAAGAAGAAAACAGTGCTATTAGCAACTGAAAACATTACAAGAAGCTACTAATGGCATAGTCACGATTGAGGCCTTTCGGTTCCATCGTTTGTAGACGATGGATCCAATATGCCTCCCTTTTCAACAGTAATTTATTCCTGTCGCCCCCTCTGCGGGGTTGTGAAACACTCTCAATTATCTGAAAACGCAGTTGTGCTATTGTGTGTTTTGCTTGGTCAAAATGGAATGGTATGGGGAGCAACTTATTACCTTTCCTGATTGTGGACTGTGTTTTGAGAAACGATCCTTCATTCTCATAGAGGTCTCTCCCACATACACTAACCCACAGGGACATTTCAGAATATAGATAACGCATTGACTATCACATGTGAATCGTCCCCGTATTGATATTTGTTCTCCCGTGTGAGGGTGGCTAAAATAATTACCTTTTATTACACTAGAACAATGTACACAGCCCAGACAGGAAAAGGTACCATATCTGGTGGCTTGCAGGGTACTCTGCTTCAATTCCATCTTAGTACTCCCAATATCAGCCCTCACTATCTTGTCTCGTATGTTAGCGGTCCTTTTATAGCAAGTCATAGGAGGAGTTTGAAATTCCTCAATATGTGGATAAGACCTAGATATCACGTGCCAGTGTTTGTTAATGGTAGCCCGTATTTTATTTATCCATGGATGATATTGTACAATAAACGGTATTCTTGGTGGTTTGTGTGTGTTGTCCCTAATCCGTGGATCCTGGAGTTTGTCCCTTTGTGTTTGTAACATCTGTGAAGGGTACCCTCTTTTTTGAAATTTAGAGGACATCTCATTCAATCTGATTTTTTGTGTCTCTGGGTTACTCACTATCCGCTTAACCCTTTGATACTGGGAATAAGGGAGAGATTTTTTTGTAGAGGCTGGATGATTACTAGTGTAATTTAGTAGACTATTACGGTCTGTCTCTTTCACATATAAATCAGTTTCTATCTTACCTCCAATGTCTCTAATAACCCAAGTGTCTAAAAAGGGGATTCTATGTGTATCACAATGTACCGTAAACTGGAGTTCAGGCCATATAGAATTAATATACGTGACAAACTCCGTGAGGGTTCGACTGTCGCACCGCCATACGCAAAAAATATCATCAATAAATCTGCGCCAAAAAATACAGTATTGTTGAAATAAAACGTTGGAGTAGATGAAACTTTTTTCAAAATGCGCCATATAACAATTTGCGTATGGCGGTGCGACATTCGATCCCATCGCGGTTCCGCACCGCTGTTGGTAGAAAGTGTCCTGGAACAGAAAATAATTCTGCTCAAGGACAATCCGTAGAAGTGAAAGGAAAAAATCTTTGGCATCCTGACTGTACAAACTCTCATCCAATAGATGTCTGGCAGCTTCCACACCTTTCTCATGTGTGATAGACGTATATAAGCTGCATACATCTAAAGTAACCAAAATACACTCTTCTTCAGTGCACAATGTCCTGATTTGATCCAAGAAGCGTAGCGTCCACGGATTCGATTCTCTCTCCCCCTGCAATGCTATTAGAAAAGGTATTGACACCTTTAACTAAAAATGCTCCGTCCTATATAAAGGATACTGGTCATTTCTTGGATCAAATCAGGACATTGTGCACTGAAGAAGAGTGTATTTTGGTTACTTTAGATGTATGCAGCTTATATACGTCTATCACACATGAGAAAGGTGTGGAAGCTGCCAGACATCTATTGGATGAGAGTTTTGTACAGTCAGGATGCCAAAGATTTTTTCCTTTCACTTCTACGGATTGTCTTGAGCAGAATTA
>ONZH01031261.1:0-22503 GCA_900303285.1 Rhinella marina
GATATTAACAAAGTGTTGAGATGAACTTTTGTTATTGACCAAATACTTATTTTCCACCATAATTTGCAAATAAATTCTTTAAAAACCAGACAATGTGATTTTCTGGATTTGTTTTCTCATTTTGTCTCTCATAATTGACGTCTACCTATGATGTTAATTACAGGCCTCTCTCAACTTTTTAAGTGGGAGAACTTGCACAATTGGTGGCTGACTAAATATTTTTTTCCCCACTGTATGTATAGGTTTTTTTTATGTTTAAATAGTGTAAAAATTAATTTAAACTTTAAAAATATATATATATTTATTACATCACTATGTTCTGACCCCCATAACCTTTTTATAGTTATATCTACTGAGCTGTATGGGGGGCTTTTGTGGGACGATCTGCAGTTTTTATTGATACCATTTTGGAGTTTGTATGACATTTTATTATATTTTTTGGGGGGTAAAAGACGCAATGATTGAATGGCAAATTGGCCATTTAGACCCTTTTTTCCAGTCCATCATTTGCGTATTGGAAAAATGTCTTTATATTTTTTTATTTATTTATAATATTTATTTTTTATTCTATGAAAAATAAGGTGATTTAAACTTTTATATTTTTAAAATTTTTAGTTTTTTTTTTTTTACTTTTTTGTTATGATTTTGAACCTTGTATTTGAGCCTACGAATCCAATTTTTTTTGTCTTTAATTCTGATTTTTTACATCTATTTCTTTTTCATAATTGCTTATGTTGGCCTGCCACCTGCTGACCAAAATAAGAATTGCAGCTTAAATTCCCTGGGTCTCTTCAGCAAGACCTAGTGCAGGGGTCAGGAACCTTTTTGGCTAAGAGAGCCGTAAACGCCACATATTTTGAAATATAATTCCGCGAGAGCCGTACAAAATGTTTAAAGGGCCATTGACAGATCAATCGCTCCAATGTTCACTTAGTACAGCAAGGAATGCTCCTCCCTGCTGTATAAAGCCACAACTGGACTGAAACAATGGTAATTAGCAGTAAAAAAATTAAATAAATAACTTACATTGTGAGCTTCTGCCACCTATATTTCATGCTTGGGGGCTTTTAAATCATCTCTTGGGGGTATAAGAAACTGATTTAAAGCCCCCAAGAGTGAACTAGCAGCGATCGGTACCTGCCGAATATGTAGTTATATTCATTGTGCTCTGCAGCTCCGACTACCGGTTGATCCCCTGCATCTTACGTCACGCTGCTCCCTCTCTCTCCATAGAGGTAAATGGAATCTGCTGGCAGCGTATGCGCACCAGTGGCAGCACGACGTAAGATGCACGGTTCAACGCGGAAGTAAGAGCTGCGGAGCACAACGAATATAAATGGAGGGGGTTATGAAGCTCATGTCTCCTCGGTTCAGCAAGCGCCGAGGAGGCAGAGCCGGCGGCGCATGCGTGCTAGAGTGAAAGTATATGCAGCGATCCCACACAGATACGTCATCGGGTGGAATCGCTGCATTATGGGAGAAGGTAAAAACAGGGGCTAGCGCCCCAATAACATATAGCACGGGCGCCGTTCCTGAGCGCTTTATCACAGCTCTGGGAGACCTCCAGAGCTGTAAAGAAGCGCTCAGAACAGATTTTTGCCCTGATAGTGGTCCTTTAAATCAGTTTCTTATGCCCACAAGAGATTAATTTAAAGCCCACAAGAGTGTAATATGGGTGGCAGATGTTTTTTAAGGCCATTATTTTTTTTTTTTTTGGGGGGGGGCTATATAATGGATTATGTGGGATTATTTTCAGGGGTGAAGTGGGAAGGGGGGGTTGGTGGGACACACTGTATTACACAGCCCCTTTATTGATGCAGCTCACTGCTGCTGACCATGAGGCTGTGTAACAATTTCCATGTTATAATGTTCACCTTCAAAGCAGCAGCACAGCCAGGGGTTTCTGGAACGTCCAAGGGAGACACAAGGGAGGAGGCAGATGCCGCTTCACTAGGGGACGCAGGTGCGTGCTTGCAGACGGCGCCGCTATGAAGGAGTTATGGGAAATGTAGTCCATGCTCCCTGCCGCTCACCACTGCCGCCAATGCTTATCAGGCCATCAAAGAACTACCAATATCAGCGTGCACCGCGGCCTGATGGAGCGCGGTGCATGCATCCTTCCCATAGACAGGTAGGAGCCCTGTCTGCGAGCCAGATACGGCCATCAAAAGAGCCATATCTGGCTCGCGAGCCATAGGTTCCCGACCCCTGACCTAGTGCATTTAAATCAATTACCAGCATCCTCATTGGCTGCAAAGGATGCCGGTAAGAAGCCTAGAAGCACGATCACTTCAACTAAAAGCTTTAATTACCTCGATCGGCATTATTGTTGGTCATGGTAATTAGCTGCTTGAAACAGTGGAGACCCGCCGACAATGACACCCGCTGCACGTGCGAGCAGGTGCCATGTTTCCCCATCGCTCCAGCACCGTACATATAAGTGAGTAAAAAATAAAATTAAATATTGGGGGAAGGGTGCATTTAGTCCAATTGCCTAGGGTAGAATGAGCTGTAAATACAACTCTGTGCAAGTACGACACTTGGTGCTAGGCTTTAATCTGGATTCATTCCAGCACCATAGGAGGTATGTTATTTATGACAAAGCCTGTGCCCCATGATAAATTACATGCCTCTGCCAGCAGTGCAGGCCCATCAGGATCGGCGCTGCAGATGCCGATCTTACTGATTCAGGCCTCTGTGTCTTTATACAGGCTTGTGTAGGATCTTGTAAAAAAAACTTACAAATGTGCCATCCGCCTCTGGAGCTTAACAGGAGGGTTTCCATATACTGACCACAAGCAGAGATCTTAAATATAAGGAAAAGCTGAAGCACATCAATGAATAATTAAGATTTTCTTAGATAAATCCAGACAACCTATTGAATCTGAAAACATACAGTAACGATACAGACTTTTGTCCCTGTGAACTATATTTTCATGATCTCATTATTTGAAAACCTTAGTTTTAGAATATACTCTTTCTTCATTCAATACAACTTGCTGAACAGCTGTAATTTCCTGGCAGCCTTACCAAGTTAAAATATACCAAATACCAGTCTGCGCATTGACTGATCATTATTACACTATTAGGACATAAAATGACCAAATAAATTGTCACATGTCAAAAGTAAATGAAGCCTTCTCTTAACTACTAGTTTCTTTCAAACAGAAAGAAAAATGTCACTTTATTGAATTTTTAAATAATATATATCCTTTTTATTTTTTATACTCTTTGTGTTTCTTAAATATCATTGGATACATAAAATTACACATAAAAAAACGGCCTCGCTGCTGGATATTTCTTCTCTATTCTACTAGAGATTTTTATTCTTATACAAAGTATAATGACAGCGTTCAGTGTCAGTGAAATACAATGATTGTGTCATTTATTCTTCAGATCTCTAGCTATTCATCCCTGTATATTCTATTCAGCTACTTTTATTCCTGCTTTGAAATGTAATTATAAAACTTTTAGAAAATTATCATAACTTACAAATTATCAAAACAGTTCACAACTTCAATTCTAACACTTATGATATTCACTTTTGGATGGTTTTTGGAGTATCCTGCAGGCTGTATTTGCGGCTTTGCGCTAACCTTACAATTTGATTATCTCAAATTGGGTTCCCACTTTTAACCCTTTAATCGCCAGGCCTGAAAAGGCCCTAATGGCCGAGCCAGACTTTAGAAATCTGGCATTGGTGACTTTATCAGAGAATAACTCATTAAAGGTATTACACATCCAAGTAATCCTGACATAGTTTTTTTCCTCACATATTGTATTTTATTTAGGTGGTAAAATTAGACCTAAACAATTTGCACATATTTATTAAAAACACAAAAATTGGTGAAATAAAAAATGCATTTCTCTATATTTTAACTTGAATATGTCAAATATATACATACACTATACAAAAATGTTATCAGATATATATTTCCATATATTTACTTTACCTTAGAAGCACGTTTGAATAACGTTTTACTTTTTTTTAAAAAGTGCAGATTTTTTTTTTTTTTTTTTACTTTTAACAATTTTTTTTAACTTTTGCAGTACAATATGTCTTCCAGCACCAAAAAACGTTTGCAGGGGCTCACAGGTGTCAGAATGATTGAAAACCCGCAAAGTGACAATATTTTCAATATTAGACTCCTTAGCGTCTTAGAGTCATCTAGGGGTGTGGTGAGTATTTTGGTCCCAAAGTTTTTTTGGTAGAAATGAATCAAAAGCTAGTAAGAAATAAATAAATTGCATTTTTTTCCCCACAAATGTGTCCTTTTAAAGACACATACCCCCATTTTTGGAAATATTCCTTTTGTTGCCCTGTGTCGGGACACACGGAAGGACCCAAAAGGAATGTTGCATCCAGTTTCTCTCAGGACACAAATTTTACTTGAAAATATTTCAGGTCTCATACCCTTGTACAGGCACACAGCTGCTAAAATGATTTAAAATAAATAAATAAATAAATAATGCCATTTTAGAAACTAAACTCCTCAAATTATTAAAGAATGATTTTACGAACTGTGTTACGCAAAATAGGGGTGAGATTTAAAATTTTCCATTATAATCCATTTTCCTGTAACACATCAAAACAAATTTCAATATTTATAACTGCCCAAAAGTGACCGTATTTTGGAAACTGTACACCCCTCTAAGAATTTTTAGAGTTGTATAATTTGTGCTCTGACCCAACTGGCATTTCATAGAATTTAGAAACGCTTGGTCATGAAAATGAAAAATTACATTTTTTTTTCAGTTAAATGTTGCTTTTACCTCAAGGGTAATAGAAGAAAAAGCACCCCAAAATTTCTTACCCATTTTCTCCTGAATATGGCAACACCCCATATGGGATCATAAACTGATGTATGGGCATACCGCAGGGCTCAGAATGGAAGGAGCACCATATGGCTTTCAGTGGGGAAGATTTCATTGGTTTTCCAATGCCATGTCACATTTGAAGAGATCCTAAGGTACTCCTACAGTGAAAACCCCCAAAAAGTGACCCCATTTTGGAAACTGAACCCCTCTAGAAATTTTTCTGAGGGATGACCCCACAAGTGTTTCATAGAATTGCAATTTCTCACAGTTATGCCATGTCATGCCTAATTTGTTGTGCCCAGCATATGCCAGTGTGAAAAGTTTTATTATTATACTGTGTTTCTTTATTTAACCCCTTTGCTCACCTGGGCATAACTGTACAGCCGGGTAAGCAGTAAGTTTGTGCACCTGGGCTTACAGTTACGCCCAAACTTTTACAGAAGGCAATGACAATATAAAGCCTCTGTTTTCCCCTACAGGGGAGACACAGGGGCTGCTGGCAAGGGACCCTTGTCAGTGATGGCTCTGATTGGTAAGTCTGTGTAGACTAACCAATCAGAGCATAAATGTTTTCAGGCTCTGATCTCCACAGATCCTGTCTGTGGCAGATCATCTCACATATTTAATTTAAAAAAAAAGAATTGTTTGAAAACCTGTATAAATCAGTGTTTGAGAATATATTAGGTCTAAATCTGTTTATTATCTCTACACAGATCCAAATTTTTATTTTATTTTATTTTTTTTTGGGGGGGGGGGGAGGGTAAATGAATTTACTTAAACCAGCATATAGGTAGATAGATCAGTACACCAAAATGTAGGGTAGGTCAACAATTTAACTGTAAGTGTTAACATGAAAATAAACGTCAGGCCTCAATCGTCCATTTCAGTTTACTGCATTTCCACACAGTTGTAATTTTTGTGGGGAGATTGTTCAATTTCATTAAAATAGCATATAGGTGATAAGTACACCAATACACAGTGTAGGGCAACAATTTATCCGTGGCCATCTTTGTCTTCATTGCCCCTTCCTAGTGGGGAACCTTTCATTTTCCTAAGAAGTAGTAAAAAAATATCACCACAAGCTACACCATACCAGCATGCAAAGTTACTCGGCTGTTCTTATAACTCCCACAGAAGTAAAAGGAGGATTGTAGTTTCTGAACAGCTGGAGTGCCGGAGGTTGCTGCTTCCTGTCCTAGACAGAAAGTCTCCCTGTTGAGGACTTGTGTGAGAGCCATCATCATTTGGGCTGCCCTGAAGAAGAGGCTCCGGAGGAAGCAGGGACCCCATGCATACCTGTGTTAATGTTGAGGTTACAGTGGCATCTATAGCCACAACATTGGCGGTGGGGGCAGCAACAGTAGCAGTCAAAGGAAAATGAATAGCAGGGGTGGGAGGCCCAGGAGCCCACCAAAAAATCTTACAGTATGATAAAAGCATCAGGGAGGTCGAGGACTCCAATGAGGATAGTGTGCTGGACAGGACCTGGTAGCTGGATTGGGGTGTTGAGGAGGAGGCAACATCATTGTAGAAGCATGCTGGCGGCAGCAATAAAGAGAAGAGGTGATGTACATACCAAAAAACAGCCAGGGCCATGTCTTCTTCGGGATCTGGGATGCTGCTGTCACTGTTAGTGGGTTAGGCCCGATATGTGCCAGAGCTAAGCCGAACTTGGATGCCTGTAGCTCTGCAAAAGAAACTCCTGTATGTTGTTTTTTCTCCACAAGGCGGGCACACAAAACCACAGCCATGTGGAAGATATGCAGGATTAAAATAAGCCATGGCTGTTCAAATACAATTTTAGGTAGCAGAGCTCTATTGCAGCACATGAGGCGGCATTACCGGATCCTGTGGGAAAATACAACTGGCCAGCATTCCCAACCAGATCAAGTCTGTACTCCTTCTCTTCGTTCTCTTTGTGGCAGCCAACCTGCATTGCCAAGCAATACGGTATCTTTGTCATCATCATCACCTTGCACATGCTCGAGCATCTGTACGAGCAGCGGAAAGCTGTGAATGATTTTGTCATGCACTAGACTGCCTCAGCAGGGAGCATGTGATGTTTCCAGGCTGGGCAGTGGCAGCTCACTGGGCCGGATAGGTCATAGACCCTACAGGAAATCTTCCTGGTGGGCCAGAGGGCCAGCTTTTGGGGCAGTGTAGTTCACTATATGGTATAAATACTTGTATATTTTAATAGCTTGGGCATTTTTGTCTTGGTGATGTTAGAATCCATACTCTCATACAGTGTTATGTGTTGGATTCCCCTATGGCCGCATTGAGTGATGTAAAGGTAAAAACGTTCTTAATCCTACAAGTACCAGCACTGTTCCGCTAAAAACTGTCATACACTTTAGCACAGCGGACGGACACAAACAGGAGGGCAATGTCTTTTGTGAGCTCCTGCAGTGCGCTTGCTCAGTTCTGCTAATAGCCTGCATACCACATTGGTACAGGTTATTAGCAGAGCAGGTACAGGCAAGGGCAGTGAGGCTCCAGCCTGTACAGTGCTCAGTGCAGCCACAGGGAAATCAGTACACAGTAGAGAGTACAGATTCAAAAGAGCCATAGGCAAATGAACTGTAGGTGTTTATTTTGCATGGAAATGGGAAAAAAAATAAATTTTACAAAAATTATTTTAGTAATATTAATAATAATAGTTAATAAAGTTTAGTGAAAAGTTGAGGTACACGTTAACATTTTGTACATCTGCCTCTTCAAAATTCTGGGTCTGGTCACTATAAGGGCTGTTTCACACGAGCGAGTCCTTTGTAGGAATCACGCCCCGTGTATGAGCTTAATCCTCTGTTCTGAACATCCAGGAGCACATGGAATTATCATGATTTAGAATGCTGTGTGACTCAGGCTGCCACTTCAGATGGTGCTATCTAGAGGAAAGGGAGACAGTGATCTGAAATAGTGTAATGACAGTGCAGTACTCTATGCGCTAATGAACGAATTGCTTCGCTGTCCTAACAGACAGCTGCCATACTAATAAGCGGTTGCTGTGTCCCGTCAGTCACTCCCTCCAACTCAGAACATGCTGCGTGGCGAACTGTTCTGCTGAGGAGTGGAGCAGCACTACTGAGCTTGCTCTCCTCTGCATCTCACCCTGACACTGGTGAGATGCATTTCATGCTCCGATGCTCTCCCTTGCCCTGCGCAGGATCGCACAGGGCAAGGGCTTTTTTGTTTGTAATGACACACTGCACGGAGGCTCTGATGGGCGGGCTTTATTGCTGCCCTAGCCGTTTTAGAGGCTAGGGCAGCACTTAAAGCCCGCCCATCAATGCCAGTGACGTCACCTGGCTTCCTGCTAGGTGGAAGCCTCCACCTAGTTTACCCTATGGAGAGCCCACGTTTGTCACTGGAAATGCTCCAATTCTTATAAAGGGTGACCGCTATTGTTGAGCAAGCATGCTCGCTCGAGCACTATATTCGCATCGGTATGCTCGGCACATCGAGGTGTTCGGCCGAACACTGTGTGTGCTCGAGTGCAATGCTCGAGTCTCCGCTCCGCACGTTTGTTCGCTGCTATGCAGCGAATTGAAATGCGGGAGAGTACTGGCATTCACTGTAATGCCATAGCCATGTTGATTTGTACGCTAATGTTACGCATTATATGCTAATGCGTACGATTTTGTATGCTAATGATACGCATTGTATGCTAATGCATACAAATTTGTATGCTAATGCTACGCATTGTATGCTAATGCGTACGAATTTGTATGCTACGCATTGTACGCTAATGCGTACAAATTTGTATGCTAATGCTACGCATTGTGCGCTAATGCATACAAATTCAGTTAATTAGCGTACTTTTACGAGTGAAAGGAGTGAAAGAGGTGAAGTTGCGATTCTGACCTTTTCCTATGTATCAGATGCCTGCCCATGCTGTTCCCTAACCATTTCTGTGGTGTTTCCACCATTTTTTCACGTTTCCCTATCAACCAGACACCCTCCCCTCTGCAGAGCAGGGGGTGCCTGGTCTTCTCCCATTGATTTCCATTATACTCAGGAGCTCAGCCGAGCACTCGAGCACCACCTAGTTGTCATCCAGAGCACCCGAGCACCCGGACATTGGGGTGCTCGATTATCACTAGTGACTGCCGAATATATTGTGGCTCTGAACCCGGACAACCCCTTTAATGGTCATTAGCATTCCCATTTGTAAATAAAATAGAAATCAGTGTCCATAACATCTAATACTAGTAAGAAAACCCATGAGTGCTCACAGTAGTATCTGCTTATGAATCGTTTCATGAGTGGCAGGCTTTAGATGAGCTGAGTACACAATATATTGTGATTAGAGAAGAGCGAACGTGCTCGTAACGAGCACTGTACCGCTTGGCTCCCCTGCGCTCGCATGGGTGCGGAGGACGGAAGTGGCTGCCTGTGCCCATGCGAGCGCAGGGGAGCCGAGCGGTACAGTGCTCGTTACGAGCACGTTCGCTCATCTCTAATTGTGATGCCATCTTTCACAAGCAGACTTATCCCACAGTATCTCTTCTCTACACTCTCTGAAATCTACTTTAAAATTTTCTGTCTTATCAACTAATGCATTTTGATGCATTTTGTTAGCAGAAAATGACTGCATGCTTCTGTTTTAATGTTATCATTTTCTCTGTTTTCCTTTGATGGCTTAAAGGGACATTTTTTATCAGAAAAGGATCCTTTTTCAAATCAATAACACTCATGGATTTTTGTTTTCATTTCATTAATAATATGCCATTGAAAATTAAGTTTACAATATTCTCCTATGGCAGTCAACAAAAATAAGATCTCCTATGTAGACAGGTAATCCATTAGTGTTATATGATGGGTAATCCTCATGATAATGGTGTAGAATTGGGATGACAGTGTGACAGCTTTGTAGCTCTCTTGATAAGCCTGCCAAAAGATGTACACAGAAGAGAAGAGCATTGCAACGTCAGTGTAATGAGTGATGTTCTAGTTGAGTGACTACAGGGGTCTCTCTGATTGGACTGAATGGTCTGACTTAGAGAGTTAAGGTGGATTTAGATATTCCTGAGCTAAAACCTATTGTTGGGAAGGAGGCGTTTCTTCACAACAGTCAGCTGATCGTTAAGTGGAAGTGAAAATCTATTGTGATCGCTCGTCCTCATACAACCATGTGGAAACTGCGACTATACGGAAACAGGTGATTGAGGCCTGACCCTTAATATCACAAACAGGTAAATTGTTACTCTAGCTTGTGCATTGGGGTACTGATCACCTATATGCTGGATGAATTAAATTGAAATTGAAGGCTCCCACAAAAAAAATTACATTCCAACCAAGTGGAAGTGAAATTCACGTTAACGAATGATCGAGGCTTGACGCTCAATTTCAACTTAACCACTTCCAGTCTGCCCAGTGACTATAAACGTCCTGGTAGTGGATCTCTATCTCTGAATGGACGTTTTAAAACGTCCTTGAGCTTTGCCCCCTGTGAGCAGCACCTGTACATAGAAGCTACATGACTCAGCTGCCTCCTGACAGCCAAGAACATGGAGCTTTAACCTGAGACCTTTTTTCCGGGCCTCCAGGCTTTTGATCACTCTGACAAGCTGTCAAAGACATCACAAATGCTTGTACTATCTCCCTCTCATGACTGCCAGTCACAGAGCAGTTTACAACCACATATAGGGTGTTTCTACAAACTTCAGAATCAGGAAAATAAATATTCAGGTTTGATTTGCGGTTTACCCTTGCTATCTTATAGGAAAAAAAGAATTAAAAATTGAAAATCTGCAAAAAAAATATATTTATTTTTAAATTTCACCTTCCTTCTGTTTTAATTCTTGTGGGAAATCTAAAGGGTTAACAAACTTTGTAAAAATCAGTTTGGATTACATTGGGGGGTGTAGTTTCTAAAATATGTTCATTTATGGGAGGTTTTTATTATTTAAGCCCCTCAAAGTCACTTTAGAACTGCAAAGGTCCTTTAAAATTAACTATTGAAAATCTTAAAAATTACATCTAAAATTCGAAGCCTTCTAACGTCCTCAAAAAATAAAATTACATTTCCAAAATTATGCCAACATAAAGTGGACATATGGTGAATGTTCATTAATAGCAATTTTATTAGAAATCCCTATGAAATTTAAAAGCAGAGAAATTAATATTTAAAAAATTGTGATTTTTTTCAAAATTTTCAGTAAATTTTGGATTTTTTATAAATAAAGTAATAATATATTGACTCAAATTTACCATTAACACAAAGTACAATGTGTCTCAAGAATACAATCTATGAATGGCTTGGATAAGTAAAAGCATTCCAAAGTTATTACCACATGAAGTGACACATGTCAGATTTGCAAAATTAGGCCTGGTCAGGAAGGGGGTAAATGGCCCGGATGGGAAGTGGTTAAAGCACACAGAACTCATAAAAAATCCCTTGAAGCTCCAATATAACAAATCACCCATGCACATTCCATAACATAAAACATTATACAAATATAAATAGTTTCTCTCCACACACTCAGTATTTATGCATTCATTATTCCTTGCTGTTAATATGCCTTATTGTTAGTATGCACACAAGCTAGTTACTATCTTGCGTTCCTTTGTCTTGATATCGCGGGACAAGTAACGAGCTGTAATTCAACAACGCATTCACATACAACTATTCATAAATGCACTCTTATAAACTCAGTTGCCAGTTTCTGGCTAATAATCCACATTCTTCTTTTCTACAAACAGAAAGTTATACAGACAGATGAATATCCAATTATACACCTCTGTAATTCCAACAAACCGTTCTTATTATTGGGGTGCAAGTGCTGTTTGATACAGCTATTCATAGGGTTTATTACAATGAAATATTTCAACACCTTATTTGCCCTTGTGCAGTGCAGTTATATGTTTTAAAGCATTTTTTGCATGTATTAGTGGGAAAAAAGGACTTATTAGCCATTGTGTGGTGAAGTGAGAAAATGTCAGTCCTTTTTGCATGGCACATGGTTCAATCTGGTTGTCAAGTAGTTCCAGAAGTATTCCACCCATCTGCAAGACATCCTAAAAATGGCCAGGAAACTTTGCATGCATTTCAGCCACTCGTACACCACAAAGCACACCCTCCTTGAGCTGCAGCGGCAGAATGGCATCTCTCAACATAGGCTGATATGCAACGTTTTCACCCATTGGAATTCCACCCTCCATATGTTGGACCGACTAAACGAATACAGAAAGGCCATAAACGATTTCTTGATAATCCAAGCAGACAGGAGTACTCCCCTGTGTAACTTCAATGTCAGCCAGTGGCAGCTCATGCGTGACACCTACCATTTTCTCAGGCCCTTTGAGGAGGCCACATTATTTGGCAGTCGTCAGGACTAAGGGATGAACAACGTCATTCCACTGCTTCATGTCCTGGAATAGATGCTGGTAAATCTTTCTGGTCAGGAGACTGAAGACATGGCTCCTACATCTCAGGGCCACATGAGCCCTGTGGGGGCTGAACTGGAGGAGGAGCAGGATATTGGAACACAAGCAATGTGTAGATAAATGGGTGGTTTTTCTGCACAGGTGACAGGAGAAGAGGAGCAGGAGTATCCGGAGGAGCTACAGGGTGATGAGGAAAATGAGGCAGAGGACCCAGACACACCGTGGCAGTATGCAGTGGAGATGGAGGCAGGGAATCCCTCCGAGTCACTTGCGCAAATGGCCTGATGAATGCTCACTTGCTTGCGTAGTGACAGCCGTACTGTCAACATTCGGCAGAGGGATGACTACTGGCTCTCCACCCTATTAGACCCTTTCAACGGATGCTCCACAGACAGGATCCGTTTTTTAGGGGTTATTTTTCTGATGGATCAGCGGGAGGGGCCCCTTGGGCTTCTGCACAGTTCTTTATACATGGCTCTAACATTACCTGTAAGGCTGAGTTCACACTTGAGTTATTTGGTCAGTTTTGGCCCCATAACTGCCCAAGTACGTTAAGTGTGCAGTGATTCTAAGAGCAACGCCTGTCATCTGCCAGTCATACTGACTTACAGTATTGTTTCACTACCACAGCAGACTCCCTATGCTTGTTACTGCAAGGCACAGTGTCCTACACAACTATACAGTTTCTCTTCAGCCAGGAAATAACCGTTTTTTTAATGCGAATCGCCACAAAAAAATCGAACTGAATTTTTTCTGAAAATTCAGCGAACTGGCCGAATCAAATGTTTGAGAAATTTGCTCATCTCTAATCTAATATATAAAGCTGAGTGTATGTGTGTGTGTGTGTGTGTGTGTATGTCCGCTAAAGGAATCTGTACCGCTGCAGCTACAATCACAAAATTTGGCACACATGTACATCAGGTGTCCGGGAAGGTTTTAGAACACTTTTCAGCTCTCCAGGATGTACCGTTCCTGAGATATTCACAAAAAATGCATTAGCCAATAGTAGCCTGGTCATATGACCCTTATCAGCCAATACAAGCTCACAGGCAGTCTCCACACAAAAGGTTTCTATGACAACATAGCCAGTTCACTGCTGTAGGTCTGCATTAAAGAGGCAGAGCACTGTGGATGACAATGGTAAAGGGGTATTTCGGTTATCATAAATATAACATATGTTTAAGACTAATTCATCATCAATCATTACCTCATATAATGTAAATTTCAGATATTTACTGCTCAGTAGTAATAAAGATGTATTCTTCCACTGCTACCCACCTTCCTCCTAAATTACTATGGTATCGACCTGTAATTCAGGCCACTGTCAAAAGAAGGACTTAAAAGCCCCACCCCCAGATCCCACTAAGTCACGCCCCTGACTCTATCAGGCCACGCCGGGATTAAACCGGGATTAAAAATATAGGTAAAAATCACCTTCTTTCAGCTACAGGGGTGGGGGGAGGATGACTTTCTCCCTGCAGCTCATTGCTCACACTGAACAGTGCTGCTGCTGAGAGTGAGCTGTTCAAAAGGACATCCCTGTGTCGATCGAGGCCCTGCGCATGACAGGACAGGGAGTCTCAAAGCCAGACTGTCCAGCCTAAAACAAGACCTCTGGCCACCCTAGGGGCAGGCTGATGTTAGGGTGGCCAGATGTCCGGCTTTAGGCTGGACAGTTCGGTTTTCTGGCTACCTGTTCTCCGTCCGACGCGTTGCCTGGACAGACACAGGAATGTCCACCCTTTAGTAGCTCACAGCTTCTCCTCCGTGTCTTCGCGGAGCCAGGGGGACGTGGCCTCATGTTTAGTGGTGTGTCTTCATGGGAACTGGGGGCACTGTTTCACGTTTGGGGGAATGGCCGGTGAAGTCTGGCTTTCTGGGTTGAAGACAGTGTCCACTCTAGCTGCTGTGGAGGTCACTGTTAAAGGGGCGGGCTGCTGTACAGGTCACTGTTGAAGGGGTGGGCTGCTGTAGAGATCACTGTTAAATGGGCGGGCTGCTGTAGAGGTCACTGTTAAAGGGGTGGGCAGCTGTAGAGGTCAATGTTAAAGGGGCAGGCAGCTGTAGAGGTCACTGTTAAAGGGGCGGGCAGCTGTAGAGGTGACTGTTAAAGGGGCGGGCAGCTGTAGAGGTGACTGTTAAAGGGGCGGGCAGCTGTAGAGGTCACTGTTAAAGGGGTGGGCTGCTGTAGAGGTCACTGTTAAAGGAGTGGGCTGTTGTAGAGGTCACTGTTAAAGGGGCGGTCTGCTGTAGAGGTCACTGTTAAAGGAGCGGGCTGCTGTGTAGAGGTCACTGTTAAAGGGGCAGGACGCTGTAGAGGTCACTGTTAAAGGGGCGGGACGCTGTAGAGGTCACTGTTAAAGGGGCTGGCCGCTGTAGAGATTACTGTTAAAGGAGCGGGCTGCTGTTAGAGGGTCACTGTTAAGGTTACACTGTTAAAGGGCGGACTGCTGTAGAGGTCACTGTTAAAGGGGCGGGCTTCTGTAAGGTCAAAGGGTCTGGCCGCTGTAGAGGTCACTGTTAAAGGGTCTAGCCGCTGTAGAGGTCACTGTTAAAGGGGCAGGCTGCTGTAGAGGTCACTGTTAAAGGGGCGGGCACTGTAGAGGTCACTTTCGATATCTTTTAATGACACACACACACAAACAGTAAATGAAATAAATTAAATATACCCGGGCGAAGCCGGGTCCTTCAGCTAGTAATTATATAAAGGATATAGAATATATGCAAGCAATCATCATTAAAATCACTTGTTATTTTAGTACACATATAAGATTACAGTTTTTTTTCTTTTTTCACTCCACACATGCTGCAGACAATGTGAAATGTATGTGAAAGAAATGAAACTATAATTAATCTTAAATCTGTTTCTTTTTGTGTATAATCCATATTAAACCATATAAAAACAATTAACATTGCTACATTTCAAGCTTTAATCACTTATTTAAAGGGTTTCTGTCACCAGAATTAACCCTGTTAAACTGGCTGACACTAGCTATGTGCTAATGTCAGCAGACCCTAACTCTACTATTCTTACATTTACCGATGCGGCCCTTACTGCACAATTTTAACTTTGATGGTATGTAAATTAGCCTCTAGGAGTGGTAGGAGGGGGGGTTGTTCCTGCTCCTAGAGGCACTGTTCTCCGACTTCATGTCACGCCCTGCTATCCTTGATTGACAGGGTCAGGCAGAGTTTGTCTCCTCCTGTCGGCCCTGTGTGCTGGGTAAACGGCACTGCGCAGGCGCGATATTTACAGGGCTGGCAGGATAAGATGGACACTAGCCCTGTCAATCAAGGATGGCAGGGTGTGACATGGGGTAGAAGAACCGAGCCTCTTGGAACAGGAGCAACGACCGCTCGACCATTCTCCAAGAGGCTAATTTGCATATCATCAAAGTTAAAACTGTGCAGTAAGGGGTGCATCAATTTGGACTTGGACTTTGACTATTCTCTCGCTTGACCCCTGATATTTGACTTGACCTCCTGTGTGTGACCCAGCTTGTTTACTATTCTAGTATTGTGTTTGTACTGTCTGTGTTTGTCTCTCCCTGTGTTTTCCCCTTTCCCTCCCTGTGCACTTACGTAGTTTTACGTAGTGTTGCCGCCTAGGGCTTCTACTGTAAGTAGGAAGGGAAAGTGGTGGGGTTCAGAACAGGGCTCACTATCCCTTGTTCCTTCTGTGACAATTCCTCCTACAGCCTGGACCAAAAAAGAGAAGGTTTGGGGTATGTATACTGTGATGTCAGAATTCTTTGCCTCTGCTTCCAGTGGGCATAGCTTCTGTGTCACGCGAGGTCGGCGTCGCGCTCCCTCTGCACGACATCGCCGGACCTCTCCGCCCCCCTAGAGACGAGCAATAGGGAATTGAAGTGCTGGTCTTGTCTGCCAGCACTTCATGAGTTAATTCACTGTTTGGGTTTAGCCATGTGGTGCTGATCACACCACATGGCTACTTTACATTTGTTTGGACAGCTTGCTCCGCCTCAGGTCATGTGATGCTGGCCACATCACATGATCCTGGGCGGGCTATTTAAAGTTGGCAACTGCCTCACTCAGACGCCTGTGATTAGTTACACCTTTGATCAGTGCTCGTGCGACCTTTTGCTTGGATTATTACTTGGATTTTGGACTTTGGATTTTGGACTTAGACCTCTCTTTCGCTTCACCCCTGGTATTTACATGACCTCCTGTGTTTGACCCGGCTTGCTGACTATCTATCATTGTGTTTGTTCCGTCTGTGTTTTGTCCGTCCCTTTGTTCCCTTTCCCTCCCTGCGCACTTATCCAGTGTAGGGACCGCCTTCGTGGTTGTCCGCGGCTGCCTAGGGCCGATTGAGGCAAGTAGGCAGGGAAAGAAGGAGGGGTTTCAGTACAGGGCTCACCTACCCTTGTCTCCCAACGTGACAGAATCACAGGCCCAATCTCATGGAGCAGTTGCGGGCTCTCACGGACCAGGTTCAAGGAATGGCTCAAGCGATCCAGGATCTGGCCGCGAGGCTCCAACATCAGGAGCAGCTGACCCCATCGTGGAGCCCCATGTTAAGCTGCCGGATCGATTTTTGGGGAACCGGAAGACCTTCCGTTCCTTTAAGGAAAGCGTAAAATTATATTTCCGCTTACGCCCCCACTCCTCGGGTTCCGAGCAGCAGCGGGTGGGAATAATTATTTCCTTGCTGCAGGGTGATCCGCAGGAGTGGGCCTTTTCGTTACCCCCTGACTCCCCTAGTCTGTTGACTGTGGACGCGTTTTTTCTGGCCTTAGGCCTATTATATGAGGAGCCCGACTTGTCTGCGGTTGCCGAGTCTCAGCTCAGGGACATGCGGCAGGGTAACCGTCCAGTAGAGGACTATTGCGCGGAGTTTAGGAAGTGGTGTGTCTCTTCTGGATGGAATGACCCAGCCTTAAGAAGTCAATTCCGGGTAGGGCTGTCTGACCAACTGAAAGACCTTCTGGTGTGTTATCCTACTCCTGACTCCTTAGAGGCGACCATGACCTTAGCCATTAAGCTAGACCGACGGGTGAGAGAGAGACTGAGAGAACGTTCAGGCATTCCTCAGGTTGCCGTATTGCCTGAAATTCCTCTTCCAAGTCCATCTCCTACCAGAATTCCGGAGGAGCCCATGCAGTTAGGTGGAACCTTAAGGGACCAGAGACGCCTGAAGGGAGCCTGTTTTTACTGCGGTGAAATGAACCACTGGCTCCAGCAGTGTCCCAAACTTCCACCCTCTAGGAGATCTCCGGCGGGAAGCAAGGTAACTCCAGCGGTGGTAAGGAGGAAAGTTTTGCTACCTATCTCTGTTACCTATGATCAAATTAAGGGGGTTGGTCAAGCATTTGTTGATTCAGGTTCTGCCGTTAATTTTGATTTTATACAAACTGTAGGTATTCAAATCATTGCTTTAGATTCCACCCCATTGAACAATGGGAGAGTGGAATTTTGTACTCCCGAGGTTTCCCTAACTGTGGGAATTTCTCATACTGAGACTTGTTCCTTCCTTGTCTTAAGGGATTTACCTGCTGACCTCGTTTTAGGTCTGCCATGGTTACAGGACCACAACCCTGTGATCAACTGGCCTGCAGGAGAATTAGAGAAATGGGGAGGTGATTATTCTAAATGTTGCAAATCAGTATTGCAGTTTGGAGGTACCACTGAGTCTCTTATCCTGCCCGGATATATCAGAGATTTTTCAGGACGTATTCTCCATGTCCGAGACTGAGTTCCTCCCTCCTCACAGGCAATATGATTGTACCATTGATATTATTGAGGGTTCCAAGTATCCTAAGGGCCGTCTTTACAATCTCTCCACTCCTGAGCGGCAGTCCATGAGAGATTATCTTAAAGAGAGTCTGGCCAAGGGTCACATCCGGCCTTCAGTTTCCCCCATGGGGGCCGGATTTTTCTTTGTGGGTAAGAAGGATGGAGGATTGAGGCCCTGTATTGATTACAGGGAACTTAACAAGATCACGGTCAAGAACAGGTACCCGCTGCCCCTTATCCCTGACTTACTGAACCAGATTCAAGGCGCCTGCTGGTTCTCTAAGCTGGATTTGAAGGGAGCTTATAACCTGATTAGAATCAGGGAGGGGGATGAATGGAAGACGGCCTTCAATACCCCTGAGGGTCACTATGAGTATTTAGTAATGCCCTTTGGGCTAAGCAATGCACCCGCTGTGTTCCAGAATTTTGTTAATGACATTTTTAGACCTTTTATTGGGAGGTTCATGATTGTTTACATTGATGACATCCTTATTTTTTCTGCAGATTGGGAATCTCACGTTTCTCATACCAGGCAAGTGTTAGAGGTGTTACATGAGAATAAACTATTTGTCAAAGGGGAGAAGTGTATCTTCGGCGTTCAGGAGGTGGCCTTTTTAGGATACATTTTGACCCCTTTCTCTTGCAAAATGGACCCAGCTAAGGTACAGGCCATCCTTGATTGGGTGCGACCTTCCTCCCTTAAGGCGCTCCAACGATTTTTAGGGTTTGCGAACTTCTATCGCAAATTTATTAAAAATTTTTCGTTGGTGGTCAAACCAGTTACAGATCTGACTCGCAAGGGAGCGGATCTAGTTAATTGGCCCCCTGCAGCTATTGAAGCCTTTGAGAAGCTAAAACAGTGTTTTACTAATGCCCCTGTGTTAATCCAGCCTGACCAGAGTGAGCCATTTATAGTTGAGGTGGATGCATCTGAGGATGGAGTAGGGGCAGTACTGTCCCAGGGGTCCTCCACCTTAACTAATCTTAAGCCATGTGCCTTTTTCTCCCGCAAGTTCTCGTCTGCTGAGAGGAACTATGATATCGGTAATAGGGAGTTGTTGGCCATTAAGTGGGCATTTGAGGAATGGCGTCACTTCCTGGAGGGGGCATTACATCGCATTGTGGTCCTCACGGATCATAAAAATCTTATGTTTCTAGAGTCTGCTAAACGTTTGAATCCCAGACAGGCGAGGTGGGCTTTGTTCTTTACTTGTTTTGATTTTTGTGTTACCTTTAGACCAGGGAGCAAGAACATTAAGGCTGACGCCTTATCCCGAAGCTTTCAGGCGTATCAGCCTCCTGACGTCCCTCCTGAGCCCATCCTGCCGGCTGACATCATCGTGGCCGCTACCTCGTCTGATCTGGCATCTGAAATCTCAGCAGGACAGCATCTCGCTCCCACTGGTACCCCCAATGACAAATTGTTTGTGCCGGCTCATTTGCGTTTGCGACTGCTGGGTGAGTGCCATAACTCGGTATTATGTGGTCATCCGGGTATTAATGCCACCAAGGAGTTAGTCTCTAGGCAGTATTGGTGGCCATCGATTGCAAGGGATGTTCAGGCTTTTGTAACTGCGTGTAACACTTGTGCCAGGTCCAAGAATCCCAAGACACGGCCTATGGGTGAGCTACGTCCATTACCCATACCTAGCAGACCATGGTCGCATTTGTCCATGGACTTTATCACGGATTTGCCGTGCTCTGAGGGTAAAACCATGATATTTGTGGTGGTTGACAGATTCAGCAAAATGTGTCATTTTATTCCTTTGTGTAAATTACCCTCTGCGAAGGTCTTGGCGTCCGTGTTCATGGATAATATTGTCAAACTGCATGGTGTTCCTGAGAATATCGTTTCTGATAGGGGAGTACAGTTTGTGTCTAGGTTCTGGAGGACGTTCTGTAATAAGATTGGTATCTCTTTGTCCTTTTCATCAGCCTTTCATCCGGAGACCAATGGTCAGACTGAACGTCTTAACCAATCTGTTGAGCAATATCTCAGATGTTATGTTTCTGATAACCAGCATGTGTGGGCCAGATTCCTGTCTCTGGCTGAGTTTGCAATTAATAATCGTGTTAATTCATCCTCTGGGATGTCGCCGTTTTTCTGCAATATGGGTTTTCATCCACGCTTTAGCTCCTTTTCCCCATCTGCATCGGTTGTCCCAGAGGTCAATGATTTTTCTCAAGAACTGTGCACAGTATGGGCACAGGTTCAGTCGAACCTGGAAAAGGCCCAAGGAGTTCAAAAAGCTAAGGCTGATAGGAAACGTTCTAAGGGTGTGAATTTTAAGGTTGGGGATAAGGTATGGCTATCGACTAAAAATCTCAACATGAGGGTACCATCCTACAAGTTTGCACCTCGCTTCATTGGTCCTTACAGGATCACCAAGGTGATCAATCCGGTTTCTTTTAGGTTATGTTTACCCGACTCCCTTCGTGTTCATAATGTTTTTCATGTGTCTTTGCTCAAACGTTATGTTGCTCCCGTTGGTCCTGAGGAACAGTCTCCGCCTCCGGTCGAGGTAGCAGGACAAATAGAGCATGAGATTGCCAGAATTGTGGATGTGAGAAGGGTCCGGAATTCCTTCCAGTACCTTGTACATTGGAAGGGGTTCGGGCCTGAGGACAGGTCTTGGGTACCGTTGACCAGGATGCATGCAGACTCGCTCATCCAAAAGTTCCATCTGCAGCATCCCGATAAGCCTGCTCCCGCTGGTAAGGGTCCGGTGGCCCCTCGTGAAGGGGGGGTACTGTCACGCGAGGTCGGCGTCGCGCTCCCTCTGCACGACATCGCCGGACCTCTCCGCCCCCCTAGAGACGAGCAATAGGGAATTGAAGTGCTGGTCTTGTCTGCCAGCACTTCATGAGTTAATTCACTGTTTGGGTTTAGCCATGTGGTGCTGATCACACCACATGGCTACTTTACATTTGTTTGGACAGCTTGCTCCGCCTCAGGTCATGTGATGCTGGCCACATCACATGATCCTGGGCGGGCTATTTAAAGTTGGCAACTGCCTCACTCAGACGCCTGTGATTAGTTACACCTTTGATCAGTGCTCGTGCGACCTTTTGCTTGGATTATTACTTGGATTTTGGATTTTGGACTTTGGATTTTGGACTTAGACCTCTCTTTCGCTTCACCCCTGGTATTTACATGACCTCCTGTGTTTGACCCGGCTTGCTGACTATCTATCATTGTGTTTGTTCCGTCTGTGTTTTGTCCGTCCCTTTGTTCCCTTTCCCTCCCTGCGCACTTATCCAGTGTAGGGTCCGCCTTCGTGGTTGTCCGCGGCTGCCTAGGGCTGATTGAGGCAAGTAGGCAGGGAAAGAAGGAGGGGTTTCAGTACAGGGCTCACCTACCCTTGTCTCCCCTCGTGACATTCTGGTTCAGTTACTCCATCTCTCGCTCTGATGAACCATGCCTATGAGCATCTCTCTGTTCCTTTCCAACGGGCACTGGAGTAGCTGGCTGCAGCATACTCCTCCATATTGGGCTTCAGACCATACCGTTCTCACAATGCTAGTGCGTGCCCTAATCTGACAAGACTATGGCTAGCTTCCCTACAGTATATAAGGCACCTTCCCCTTCTAGGTGCATCATTCTTCTGACCATTTGCCAGTGTACCAATCCCCGCCTAACTACTAGGTTTAAACATTTTCTAGACTCCCAAATTAAACCATTGTTGCATGCCCCATACTTTGGCCTAATTATTGGATTTAATGTACTTGGCCTGCCCTGACCTTGGCTTGTCCACAGATTATGGTTTGTGCCTAATCCCTTGGTGCCTCACACCAGTGTCTTTAGACCCTGGTGTGTCAGCAGTCACTGAACAGAGACTACTTCAATAGGTAGTGGCCTGGTGGTATCTTCTGCACTATAACTCAGATCTCTGTATGAGGGTTACAGGGTGAAGAACAGGCGGGCCACTTCGTTAATGCCCTTAGATGTACAGATGTGTCCACACTTAACTGATCACTTATCTCAACATGTCCTGAGATGTGTGTCACAAAATGACATTATATCTAAATTGGATAAATTGCAATATAACGTTCAGACACCAGGTATCACATGGTGTTACTAGCTATACAAGGTTCAGACACCTAGTGGCGCATTGTTTTATTAGCTAATACCTGAACTTAATTACAACTGTGAAATTTGGCCGGGTTGTCTGTGTACCTAATCATAACATGTATGATACTGTCTGCTGAGCCAATGTATCTAATTCTATCATGTGTGATACTGCCCTGTGAGCGGTGCATCTAATCCAACCATGTGTGATACTGTCTGCTAAGCTGTGTATCTAATCCTATCATAAATGATACTGCCCTGTGAGCTGTGTATCTAATCCTAAAATGTGTGATACTGTCTGCTGAGCTGTGTATCTAATTCTGCCATGTGTGATACTGTCCTTTGAGCTTTGTATCTAATCCTACCATGTGTGATACTGCATGATGAGCTGTGTATCTAATTCTGCCATATGTGATACTGTCTGCTGAGCTGCTAAACTGTGTATCTAATAGTGTCATGTGTGCTGAGCT
>ONZH01031262.1:0-25000 GCA_900303285.1 Rhinella marina
CGTCATCACGATAAGCGTACTCGCCTGTCAACTGACAGCGCTGACAGGCTAACGCTTATTAAAATGAACAAAGCCTGGATTTCACCGGAATTCAAATCTCCTCCGGGGGAAAGCAGCTAAAGATTTAAATAACTTATGTATCCGATTCCTCTTCTCTACTCCTCCTCCTCCTCCATATCGTCTTTGCCTAACGCTGACCCAAAAAACGCCATTTTTTAGAGGTCCAACTGGCACTCTTTTAGCACAATTTTTCAGGAGGGCCCCCTACAGGCCCTCTCTTCAAACAATTTTTCAGGAGGGCCCCCTACAGGCCCTCTATTCAAACAATTTTTCCAGAGATCCACCTACAGGCTCTCTATTCAAACAATTTTTCCAGAGTTCCACCTACAGGCCCTCTCTTCAAAAAATTTTTCAGGAGGTCCCCCTACAGGCCCTCTATTCAAACAATTTTTCAGGAGGTCCACCTACAGGCCCTCTCTCCAATTCCAGTTCCAAGTTTAATTTGCGCATACTGCATACATTTTTATTTTTGGGATAGGTGTGAAAGATAATATTACTTGCGAATCTATATTGCCCAACATTGGATACGGTAGCAAGTAGAAGACCAAACACATGCTGCTCACAGGGTTCTGCAAATTCCTGGTCCACCCGCAAATTCCTTGTCCACAATGTCAAGGAGGACGAGGTTTTGTGGATGAGCAACAAGTCCTTCTGTACTGAAATCGCCGACAAAGTCTCCATCTAAGAACACACAGACCATTGTGGAGAGAGCGGCACAGCTCGCCATCAAAGTGACGAACCCCAACGCCATACTGCGCAGAGAAGATAACGAATAAATATCTCTGTGGTTATTTTTGCTAAATAAAAGTTAACTAAACCCCCCAAAAAATTCATCTGTTCCTGTGCCTGATCCACCCAAGTTGAATCTGTCCCATCATGAGAAATTCCCCCCCAAGGAGTCCCCACTGTAACTTGCTTCCCATACAACTACCTCACCCCCCGACACCTGTGCCTCGCCACTGTCCACCACCTCCTCAGACAACACTGGTAAATCCCCACTGTCAGCACACGGAAACAGCAAAAGGTCTTGCGAATTGGGGCAGAGAATGTTCTGGGCTAGCACATCAGGGAAGGGGTGACTATGGGGTTCCAGGGAGTACGTGACCACATGCAATATCCATTTAAAAGTCATGCCGCACTTGATCTAGCTCATAATTGACAATTGTACCGGTTGATTCTAAATTTTTATGTTGGGGTCCTGTGTCGTCATTCTAACTCCATCCGGCTGTTGTCACCACCACACACGCTATCCCAGGGGGCACTCCTCTGGCTCTTCCAGCGAAACCTCCTTCCCCCCAGCCTGCCCCCCCCACCTACAGGCCTTCTCTCCAAACAATTTACGTCTTTGTCCTATCTTTCTCTCTCTCCAAACCATTTTTCCGGATAGCTGCCATATACGGTTTTAAACTGAGTAGTATACATACCACAGTTGATCAATCTCATAATTTACGACTGTACCGGTTGATGCTAAATTTTTAAGTTGGGGTCCTGCGTCGTCATTCTAAATCCATCCGGCTGTTGTCACCACCACACACGCTAGCCCAGGGGGCACTCCTCTGGCTCTTCCAGCGAAACCTCCTTGCCCCAGCCTGCCCCCCCCACCTACAGGCCCACTCTACAAACAATTTAGCCGGATAGGGAACGTATCAGAAGTTGTACTGATGTTTGTTTTTGTTCTTCTTTTATCTGCCTCATGACCTGTGATAGGCAGATCATGGACACGTCCCCTTAGCTGCAGTGGGAAAGACACTCCCCTGGCCAGAGCAAGCTCTTTTTCCATTTTCCGTGTTCGAAATATCCATTAAATATAGGGTCCCAAGATAGGGGGCGTATACGGTATTAAACTGAGAAGAATCGATACTGCACCGGCTGATGCTAGAGTATTTCCAAATGCATTCCGGCTGTTGTCACCACCACACACGCTAGCCCAGGGGGCACTCCTCTGGCTCTTCCAGCGAAACCTCCTTGCCCCAGCCTGCCCCCCCCCACCTACAGGCCCACTCTACAAACAATTTAGCCGGATAGGGGACGTATTAGAAGTTGTACTCATGTTTGTTTTTGTTCTTCTTTTATCTGCCTCATGACCTGTGATAGGCAGAGCATGGACACTCCCCTGGCCAGAGCAAGCTCTTTTTCCGTTTTCCGTGTTCGAAAAATCCATTAAATATAGGGTCCCAAGATAGGGGACGTATACGGTATTAAACTGAGAAGAATCGATACCATACGGGTTAAAGCAACAGTTTTTCCAAATCCATTCCGGCTGTTGTCACCACCACACACGCTAGCCCAGGGGGCACTCCTCTGGCTCTTCCAGCTCAACCTCCTTCCCCCCAGCCTGCCCCCCACCTACAGGCCCTCTCTACAAACAATTTACCCGGATAGGGGACGTATTAGATATTGCACTGATTCTGAATTGCCTCCTGCGATAGATGGGAATTGAACCCAGATCAACTGCTTGGGAAGTAGCTATGCTCACCACTATACCACCAGCAGGCACAGCAACTGATAAGAACAGATACTAAACTTGATTTCAGCTGCAGTGCCAGCATGAGCAGTGGTGTCACCTGCAGGCGGTGATGGACCTTAGTTGCACCTAGTTGGGTGCTTCCCTAACATGTGATGGGTATTTGCCTCGCCTTTCTTGGTCTGGGTGAGCACAATTGCCATGAGGGTAACCACCAGGCTGTTGCCTGAGAATTTGGGGTAATGGTGGGATTAGGCAGCCTCAGAGGCATCCATGCATGCTGCCCCTGCTGTTTCCTGTCCATTTCCGTGGTGTTTCCATCATTTTCTGAGGTTTCCAGGTTTTCACCCAGCCTTCCCTAGGTAGAGCCTTGGTCCCCCGCAAAAATGCTCGAGTCTCCCATTGACTTCAATGGGGTTCGTTATTCGAAACGAGCACCCGAGCATTGGGAAAAGTTCGACTCGAATAACGAGCACCCGAGCATTTTAGTGCTCGCTCATCTCTAGAGGTGACCCTTGGTCTTCCTTTTCTGGGCGGTCCTCATGTGAGCCAATTTCTTTGTAACGCTTGATGGTTTTTGCGACTGCACTTGGGGACACTTTCAAAGTTTTCCCAATTTTTCAGACTGACTGACCTTCATTTCTTAAAGTAGAAACCACTGCTAAGGACAGGCAACAAGCATAAAAGACTTGTTTGGGCTAAAGAACACAAACAATGGACATTAGACCAGTGGAAATCTGTGCTTTAGTCTGATGAGTCCAAATTTGAGATCTTTGGTTCCAACCACCGCGTCTTTGTGCGACGCAGAAAAGGTGAACGGATGGACTCTACATGCCTGGTTCCCATCGTCAAGCATGGAGGAGGAGGTGTGATGGTGTGGGGGTGCTTTGCTGGTGACACTGTTGGGGATTTATTCAAAATTAAAGGCATACTGAACCAGCATGGCTACCACAGCATCTTGCAGCGGCATGCTATTCCATCCGGTTTGCGTTTAGTTGGACCATCATTTATTTATCAACCAACAGGACAATGACCCCAAACACACCTCCAGGCTGTGTAAGGGCTATGAGACCAAGAAGGAGAGTGATGGGGTGCTACGCCAGATGACCTAACCTCCACAGTAACCAGACCTGAACCCAATCGAGATGGTTTGGGGTGAGCTTGACGGCAGAGTGAAGGCAAAAGGGCCAACAAGTGCTAAGCATCTCTGGGAACTCCTTCAAGAATGTTGGAATACCATTTCAGGTGACTACATCTTGAAACTCATCAAGAGAATGCCAAGAGTGTGCAAAACAGTAATCAAAGCAAAGGGTGGCTACTTTGAAGAACCTAGAATATAAGACATATTTTCAGTTGTTTCACACTTTTTTGTTAAGTATATAATTCCACATGTGTTAATTCATAGTTTTGATGCCTTCAGTGTGAATCTACAATTTTCATAGTCATGAAAATACAGAAATCTCTTTGAATGAGAAGGTGTGTCCAAACTTTTGGTCTGTACTGTATATATATATATATATATATATATATATATACACACACACATATATATATATATATATATATATATATATATATAATGAGCTAAATCTCAATAAAGCTAAATAGTAGTGATGGATAAAATATCACATTCCATAGAGTTAAATGAATGAGGGTCAAATAAGTAGTATAGCTGTATGGAGCCATAGTTTAAACAATGAGAATGATTCCTGTCTTCTCAGTGGGAAAGAGCATTTTTTTTAATTACATGGGGAAACTTATGGTATCCATTGTCTTAATTCAGGGTTATCTTAGGACACTTCTGTTTCATCTCAAAACACTTGATTGTCTTACAAAAATGATAACATTGATTTTTGTCTCCCTGGCCTCCAAAGATAGACAGCAGAAAGAAGGAACAATCAAAATTAACAAGTTATGTATGTACGGAAGGGGGTCTCCGGTGCAAGAAGGGAACATTTCATATATTTATTTTCAATCATCTATCGTATTTAGAGATGAGCGAGCACTAAAATGCTCTGGTGCTCGTTATTCAAATCAAATTTTTCCCGATGCTCGGGTGCTCGTTTCGAATAACGAACCCCATTGAAGTCAATGGGAGACTCGAGCATTTTTTGCAGGGGACCGGGGCTCTGCATAGGGAAGGTTGGGTGAAAACCTGGGAACCTCAGAAAATGATGGAAACACCACTTAAATGGACAGGAAACAGAAGGGCAGCATGCATGGATGCCTCTGAGGCTGCCTAATCGTACCATTATGCCAAATTCTGGGCAACAGCCTGGTGGTGACCCTCATGGCAATTGTGCTAATCCAGACCAAGATGGGCAAGGCACATGTGCTGACACATGTTAGGAAAGCACCCAACTAGGTGCAACGAAGGTCCATCACCGCCTGCAGGTGAAACCACTGCTCATGCTGGCACTGCTGTGCTATTCCCCCACCCCACGATGCAGGCATAAGCCTGACATAGCATGTTGACAGCGTAGTGGCACCAACAAGTGACCAAGTTAGATTGAGGTAGCAGGTGAACCACCCTAAAATGTAGCCTGACACAGCATGGCGGTGAACCCATAGTGACCAAGTTAGACTCAGGTGGCAGGTGAAGCACCCAAAAATTTAGCCTGACACAGCATGGCAGTGACACCACCAATGCCTTGGTCAGACTGAGATTGCAGTCAAATGTCTGTAGGTGAGCCTCCCAAAAATTTGTTTTGGAGTGTCCGAAGTTGACCCTCCTAAAAAATTGTTTTGGAGTGTCTGTAGTTGACCCTCCTGTAAAATATTTTTTTTGTTTTTCCTGTTATTAGTTTATGTACAACCCATGGCTGGCATGGTGGGAATATATCGGTTTGCTTCACAGATGGTCCACTGCACCGTTACATTTTCTTCATCATTGCCAATTACTTTTTCACCAACTGTTGTCTGGCAATGATAAAGGGGAAGGTGAATCCACTGCCGAAGAAAAGTGTCATCCTCCTACAAGTCTCCACTTGTTCTCAATAGAAAAGGGGATGTTCTTGCCGTGGCCTTCCTCATAGTGGCCGCTTCTGCTGACGACAGAGGTGGTGTACCTACTGACAGCCTGACCGAACATGATGGCAGATGGGGAGACACTCCCTCATGTAAAATTGTTTTTTGAGTGTCTGTATTTGATGCTACTAAAAAATTTATTGGAGAGAGTGGCCCTCCAAATTTATTGGAGAGAGTGGTAGGTGGCCCTCCGTAAACATTGTTTGTATAGAGCGCCAGTTGGCCCTCAGAAACATTGCCTGTTGGCTCAGCGTTTCTGTGCGAAGAGGAGGAGGAGGAGGGGTTGGAGGAAGAGGCATAATAAGTCTGAGAAACCGTGACCGAGGTAGGCCCCGCAATCCTTGGTGTGGGCATTACATGAGTGGCCCCAGGGTCAGACTCGATCCCAGCCTCTAATCCAATGTGCCGTCAGGGAGATTTAGTGTCCCTTCCCGCCAGCACTTGTCCACGTGTCCATGATTAGGTGGACCTCATCACTAACCGCGTTGGTCAGGGCACGGATGATATTCTGTGACACGTGCTGCTGTAGGGCTGGGACGGCACATCGGGAAAAATAGTGGCGGCTGGGGACCAAGTACCGAGGGACAGCCACCGCCATCAGGTTGCGGAAAGCCTCAGTCTCTACCAGTCTATAGGGCAGCATCTCCAGGCTCAACAATTTGGAGATGTGGACGTTTAGGGCTTGGGCATGTGGGTGGCTGGAATTGTATTTGCGCTTGCGCTCAAATGTCTGCTGCAAAGACAGCTGAACACTGTGCTGGGCCACATTGGTGGAGGTTGTGGAGGATCGTGCAGGTGAATGGGTGGTTGTAGGGCGGGAGGCGCTCGTGCCGGGGTCCTGGGCGGGGGGGTGGACTCGCCGAGCCAGCATGTGACACAGGGGAAGGGGCAGTGGTGTGACCCGCAGGAGGTGAACGGCCTTGGTTCCGCTGAGTCGGGTGTTTAGCACTCATATGCCTAGTGGTAGTGGTTAGGCTGGTAGTGGTGGCTCCCCTGCTGATCTTGGTGTGACACAGGTTGCACACCACAGTCCGTCGGTCATCCTCACTTTCTTTAAAAAACCTCCAGACTTGCGAACATCTAGGCCTCGGCACGGGAACTTGACTCCATGAAACAGTTGCTGATCTACCTGCTCTGGCCCTGCTTCTCCTTCTGGCCACCCCACTGCCTCTTCCAACCTGTTCTGGTGCTGCACTTGCCTCCACTTCAGAAGCACTGTCTTGAGTTGGATTACCAACCCAGCTTGGGTCAGTCACCTCATCATCCACCAGCTCTTCCTCCGATTCCTCACTCTGCTCCCCCCTCTGAATTACTGCCCCGACAACAACGTCACTGTCTGACAACCGTGTCTCATCATCATCATCATCATCATCCGACACCTCTTCACGCACTACTTGCACTAATTCCACACTCTCATCACCAACAGACTGCAAAAGTTCTAAATTTTGGGCATCGGGACAGAGCAACTGCTCAGGTTGAGCAGTGGTTTGTGTCTCTGGGTAGGGTCCTGAAAAGAGTTCCTGTGAGTATGCCTGATCTGAATCCATACTTTCCGTGGGGGGGGCAGGCTGGGGGGAAGGAGGTTGAGCTGGAGGAGACAGAGGTCTACTCCCTTGGCTAGTGTGGGTGGACTGCATGGAATGACTGGATGGTGGATAAATTACTGGATGCATTGTCCGCTATCCATCCACGTCATCACCTGTTCGCACTGTTGTGGTTTCAATAGTGGTGTACCACTTGACCCAGTAAGTTGCGAGATGAAGCTAGGGAGCGAAACTCGGCGTTCCACTGCTCCCTCATCAGCATGTACAGTGTCACCCTGCCCAGGACCACGGCCTCTGCCCCCTACACTACTTAAACGCCCACGCCCTCGTCCTCGACCCTTAGCCCTTGGGTTCAACATTTTGTATATTCACCAAACTGTCGAGTTAATATCTGAGGCCAAAACCGTATTCAGTAGACAGTAGAATTACTATCGGAGGCAAAAAAATTTAGTCTTTAGACTCCAGCTATATAACATAGTAACATAGTTTGTAAGGCCGAAAAAAAGACATCTGTCCATCCAGTTCAGCCTGTTTTCCTACAAGTTGATCCAGAGGAAGTCAAAAAAACCCCTGTGAGGTAGAAGCCAATTTTCCTCACTTTAGGGGAAAGATTCCTTCCCGACTCCAATCAGGCAATCAGAATAACTCCCTGGATCAACGACCCCTCTCTAGTAACTATAACCTGTAATATTATTACCCTCCAGAAATACATCCAGGCCCTTCTTGAACTCTTTTAGTGAACTTACCATCACCACCTCCTCAGGCTGAGAGTTCCACAGTCTCACTGCTCTTACGGTAAAGAATCCTCTTCTATGTTTATGTACAAACCTTCTTTCCTCCAGACGCAGAGGATCTCCCCTCGTCACAGTCACAGTCCTCGGGATAAATAGATGATGGGAGAGATCTCTGTACTGACCCTTGATATATTTATACATAGTTATTAGATCTCCCCTCAGTCGTCTTTTTTCTAAAGTGAATAACCCTAATTTTGATAATCTTTCTGGGTACTGTAGTCCACCCATTCCAGTTATTACTTTAGTTGTCCTCCTCTGAACCCTCTCCAGCTCTGCTATGTCTGCCTTGTTCACAGGAGCCCAGAACTGTACACAGTACTCCATGTGAGGTCTGACTAGTGATTTGTAAAGTGGCAGGAATATGTTCTCATCATGGGAATCTATGCCCCTTTTGATGCAACCCATTATCTTATTGGCCTTGGCAGCAGCTTTCTGGCACTGGCTTCTACAGCTTAGTTTGATGTTCACTAAAATTCCTAGGTCCTTTTCCATGTCAGAGTTACCCAATGCTTTACCATTTAGTATGTACTGGTGACTTGCATTATTCCTTCCCATATGCATAACCTTACATTTGTCAGTGTTAAACCTCATCTGCCACTTTTCTGACCAAGCCTCCAGTCTATCCAGATCCAGCTGTAGCAGTGCACTGTCCTCCTCTGTGTTAATTACTTTACACAGTTTAGTGTCATCTGCAAAAATTGATATTTTACTATGCAAACCTTCTACAATATCATTAATAAATATATTGAAGAGAATAGGACCCAATACAGACCCCTGTGGTACCCCACTAGTGACAGTGACCCAATCTGAGTACCTACCGTTAATAACCACCCTCTGTTTTCTATCAGTGAGCCAGTTACTTACCCACATACAAGACATTATCTCCCAGGCCAAGCATTCTGATTTTGTATACTAACCTTTTATGTGGTACCGTGTCAAACGCTTTGGAGAAGTCCAAATATACGACATCCATTGAGTCGCCGCGGTCAAGTCTAGAACTTACCTCCTCATAGAAACTGATTAAATTGGTTTGACATGACTGATCCCTCATGAAGCCATGCTGATACGGAGTTATTTGCTTATTTTCATTGAGGTACTCTAAGATAGCATCTCTCAGAAAACCTTCAAACAGTTTACCCACAACAGAAGTTAAACTTAGCGGCCTATAGTTTCCGGGCTCTGTTTTTGGATCCTTTTTGAATATTGGCACCACATTTGCTATGCGCCAATCCTGTGGAACACTCCCCGTCAGTATAGAGTACTTAAATATCAGAAATAAGGGTCTGGCGATGACATTACTTAATTCTCTTAGGATATGGGGGTGTATGCCATCCGGTCCTGGTGATTTGTCTATTTTAATATTTTTAAGACGTTGCTGTACCTCTTCCTGGGTCAGAGAGGACAGTTTTAAAGGAGAATTTACTTTTATACTCTGCATTTCATCTGACAGTTTATTTTCCTCAGTGAATACAGTGGAGAAAAAGTTATTTAGTAGCTTCGCTTTCTCCTCATCGCTCTCTGCAACTCCCCCCTCATTACTCTGCAACCTTCAGGTTTATACTTTTTAGTATTTATATAATTGAAGAACATTTTAGGGTTAGATTTACTCTCTTTGGTGATTAATCTCTCGGTCTCTAGTTTGGCTGCTTTTATTTGTCTTTTACATATTCTATTTTTTTCCTTATAGTTTTTCAATGCTTCCACGCTCTCCTCCTGTTTTAGTGATTTAAATGCTCTCTTTTTGTCATTTATTGCTTTCTTTACAGTTCTATTTATCCACATTGGTTTTTTTCTTGTTTCTTATCATTTTATTCCTATACGGTATGTACCTCTCACAATTAGATATTAGGATGCTTTTAAAAATATCCCATTTTGTGGCTGTATTTTTATTTTTGAGGACTTTGTCCGACTTAGTTAGGCCTATGGCCTCTCTTAGTTGGCTAAATTTAGCTTTTTTGAAGTTTGGTATTTTTGTTCCTCCCTGAAGAAACACTCTTTTGAATGACAATTGGAAGGTTATTATGTTATGGTCACTGTTTCCCAGGTGTCCCCCAACCTGCACATCTGTTGTTCTGTCAGGTCTATTGGTTAATACTAAGTCCAGTATGGCCGTCCCTCTAGTGGGGTCCTGAACCAGTTGGGAAAGGTAATTGTCTTTGGTTATTGCCAAGAACCTGTTTCCTTTATGAGATGTACAGGTTTCAGTTTCCCAGTCTATATCTGGGTAGTTGAAGTCCCCCATAATAATGACCTCATTATGATTTGCCGCCTCGTCTATTTCGTTTAGAAGTAGATTTTCTGTGGTCTCTGATATATTGGGTGGTTTATAATAAACCCCTATTAGTATTTTATTATTGTTTTTGGCTCCATTTATTTCTACCCACAGTGACTCCACATCTTTATGTCCCTCACAAGTTGAGCCTCGGAGTGTGGGCTTTAGGCACGACTTTACATAAAGGCAGACCCCTCCCCCTCTCTGGTTTTGATGATCCTTTCTAAAAAGATCGTAACCCTGTACGTTGACTGCCCAGTCATAGCTATCATCCAGCCATGTCTCAGTTACTCTCACTATGTCATAGTTCTCCTCACACATCACTAATTCCAGTTCACCAGTTTTATTAGCTAGGCTTCTGGAATTAGTGTACATACAATTAAGAGGTTGATGTATATTTCTTACCCTACACCTTTCCTTCTGATCTGTTCTAGTTTCTCCTTCCATTCCTCCTCCAGTTCTATTACCTTGCCCCAAATCTCTGCACTATATTGCACTATATTGCACTATATTGCACCGCAAACCACTCAATTTTTCACTGGACTGTAGTTTATATAATTGAGTGAAAAAAAATTATTCTCTAGACTGCGGCTAGTGTATCGCACATCTCACAATTGTTCACTGGACTGTAGTTTATATAATTGAGTGAAAAAAAATATTCTCTAGACTGCGGCAAGTGTATCGCACACCTCACAATTGTTCACTGGACTGTAGTTTATATAATTGAGTGAAAAAAATTATTCTCTAGACTGCGGCTAGTGTATCGCACACCTCACAATTGTTCACTGGACTGTAGTTTATATAATTGAGTGAAAAAAATTATTCTCTAGACTGCGGCTAGTGTATCACACACCTCACAATTGTTCACTGGACTGTAGTTTATATAATTGAGTGAAAGAAATTATTCTCTAGACTGCGGCAAGTGTATCACACACCTCACAATTGTTCACTGGACTGTAGTTTATATAATTGAGTGAAAAAAAATTATTCTCTAGACTGCGGCAAGTGTATCGCACACCTCACAATTGTTCACTGGACTGTAGTTTATATAATTGAGTGAAAAAAAATTATTCTCTAGACTGCGGCTATTGTATCACACACCTCACAATTGTTCACTGGACTGTAGTTTATATAATTGAGTAAAAAAAACGTATTTTATAGACTGACGCTGCTGTATAGCACACCTCACAATTGTTCACTGGACTGTAGTTTATATAACCGAGTAACAAAACGTATTCCCTAGACTGCACTACAGATCCCAGCAAGCCAAGGTACAGCAGCAGCAAAAATGAGTACTGAGAGGACTTTGGGCAATTTCATTGGGGTCTGTGTGGACCATGTGCTGTCCCCTTTCTGCCACCAGTGCACAGTGTGAAGCCAAGATGGCGGTAGCTGCACTACAAGTCCCAGCCAGCAGCCGAGAGGAGGACAAAAAAAAATTTCATTGTAGCCCTTACAAGGAGCGTTGGGTTCTTTGTGGTTGATTTTTGCCTAACCAGATTCTAATTTCACGGCCTAACAGTGTGCAGCCAAGATGGCGGTAGCTGCACTACAAGTCCCAGCCAGCAGCCAGGAGGAGACCAAAAAAAAAAAAGTGCTTGTAGCCCTTAGAAGGGCTGTTGGGTTCTTTGTGGGTGATTCCTGCCTAACCAACTAAATTCAGGCCCTAACACTCTCCCTGACAGACAGCAGCTCTATCCCTAATCTCATGCAGACGGCGTATGACGCGAGCAGCGCGGGACTAGATTCTTATATTCCCAGGTCATCTGATCTGGCCAGCCAATCCCTGCTATCGACTTGTAGGGGCCCCACGTGATGCTAGGAGGTACCAAAGACTCTCCTGCATGTTGATTGGCTAAAAAAAAGGCGGCTAACATGCAGGAAGAGGAAGTTGCCATTTCCTCGATGATCGCGATATGCTCATCCGAGTAACGAGCATATACAAATACCCTAATGCTCGAATGAGCACCAAGCTCGGACGAGCATGTTCGCTCATCTCTAATCGTATGCATAAGAATAATTGCATCAAACTGAATTTAGGTAAACCTTTGCTTATATTTAACCTCCGCAATATGTATCAACTGAGGACAATGCAGCGTTTTAAGAAAAGATACCCCAGAAATTATTTAATGGGGCATGCAAGTATTTACTAAACCAGCCATGTCAGAAGTGGTGGTGGTGCCTCTTTAGCACAGAAAACATCCACATAGCTTTTAACTCATACATTATAGTTAAAGGGGTTATCCCATGTGTAATGTAAAAAAAATGAAAATCTTTTAGTACATGGCAGTATCTTTCTAACAAAGGTAGAACCAGCTCTGTACCTCGCATGGATCCAGAGATCTCATTCTTTGCTCTACTAGATTTATATCAAGCTCATTCTGCTGCAGCCCAGGATTAAACTGAGCATGTGCGGCCATCAGTGAGGCGGACAAAGAAATAAGAAAAAACAAATAGTAGATGGTTATATACAGATATCTTTTATTGAATAACTCACTGGCTATTCCAAATTTTTTAAGTACATGCAATTACAAAAGGATTCAGATCTAGATGCTGGTTTCCAAATGGTAGAACTTTTTTTGTGGGACAACCCCTTTAAGAATAATGTAATTAATACAATTCTTATAGACCTTAAGTAGCAATAACCACAAAATGATTTTGTTATACATTTGCAATCAAATGAGAATGTAGAGTTAGAAGAAGACACCTTGTTTGTTCCATACAAGAAATCCCCAAAACATATGTCGCAGTTACACAAACTCACAGCTGGACGACAGATGTCATTTCCATTGTTTTTGACCAATTTGCAGCGTTCTCCACTGCTTGTGAGGTCACCAGTGGAGAGAAACTAACAACACAACCATCTGGCCTTGAAGGTGTTTATTTCATGACAAGAATCTTACAACAAGAAATGTAGTCATGTACAGCATAGCAATAGTTCAGAGATTAATCTGGGGAGGGGTGAGTGGAAGTTCTGGATCATTCAAAGTATGAAATTATTATTGGAAAGAGAACAGGACAAATTTTAAAGGGAAGGCTCTTAGCGCTTCTACATTAGAGATTTACAGATTTGCATTTGCAGAAATTCTCTAAAAAAATGACGTTTCCCAATCCCATTTTACAAGTTTTAAATTTTTGGGTAAAAAAGTAGGTACCATCATATTTTTCACGAACGAAGGAAGCCTATCAGACCTGCTAGGTTCTTCAAATTCATGGACTGGACATATATCAGGGAACAATAAAACTTTCACATTCCTTATCTGTAACTGCTAGAACAATTTACTGCTACAACTGTCTGTTTACTCCTGTACTCATATTGATATGCTTAACATCACTTGTCTCATCCTCCTTACTATTCATGTACTGTTGTATATAAATATGTGAATCTTCAGATACTGTGTTATAAGAGACTGAGGAAGAGACCTGAATAGACTCGAAAGCTTGCAATTTTGTCATCTTTTCAGTAAGCCATTAAAATGTATCAACCACTAAGGCAACTCTTTTTTAGATCTTCTATTTATTGTCTAACATGGTATAATTATATTTTTTTATATTAACAAGAATGAAACCTATCTCTCTAGTGCCACCTATTGAAGGTCTTCATAAGAGCAAGTATTATGTCCCTGGATGCAGAAGGCAGCCATGACTTTCCAACAAGGAAGTCCATTTGATCCTTCATTGACTGAACACAAATGTCATAAATAGTTACAGTATTCAGTTATTGGCACCAGGGAGAGCAGCCACAGAGAATTTGATTTACCTACGCCAGCCTTTCTTTGTTACTGGAATTGCTGTTGCTTGTGAAGGAAACAATTCAGATAATAGCTAAATGCTAGAGAGGTGTTGTAAATGTAAATCCAATCTAGTATTGGTGAACCATCAATTTAATGTTAGTCTATGAGACAGGCAGCCCAGCACACCAAAATCCAAAGGAGAGGTATATAACAAGAGGGGATGTAGGTGCCAGTCAAGACAAAGAATTGAATAATACACTATCAAGATTTACTCACTATTGACATTGCACTTAACCAAGCATAGAAAGTAGGAAGCAGGAGGCCTTATAAATAAGAACAGCGCATTTGATTTCCGTATGTAATTGCTCACTGGCAGAATTATGGTACCCTGGATGGAATGTACACCTGTTAAAGGGGTTTTCCGAGTTATATATATTGATGACCTATCTTCAGGATAGGTCATCAATATCAGATCGGCGGGGGTCCAACACCCGGCACCCCCGCCGATCAGCTGTTTGAAGAGCAGGCGCGCGCCGTATCAGCGCTGCCTCCTCTTCATTGTTTATATGCTGGCCGTAACGGATCATCAATATAAATAACTCGGAAAACCACTTTAACATAGTGTGTTTTTTAGGTCAACATTGTTGTGATAATTATTTTTTGGCTGTATACAGTTTTTTCTATTTTGGTGGCTATATGAAGAATATTCCAGAATTATATAATTTAACTTCAGATGTATGCAGGGGATTAGAGCTTGAAACCGGTCATACATACTGGATTAATGTTGGCCAACCATCCGCCTGACTCTTTCCTTATAGCACATTTTGGGTAAGATAAAGATTAGGCACTTGGAATACAACAAGCCCGATTCTTTTGTACTTGGGGAGATAAACCCAGAAATGGCTGTTCGCAGCCAGCTTTCCCTATACAGGACACATCCATGTTCGACTAAGCAGAACATGCTCAAATAGAAAGCTATCAGCTATAGGCTATATCTGTGTTACACATCAGTTGACCACAGGGTATAAAATTGCAATAGCATACAACCTCTGCCAGTACTCTTCATATACTGAAATTAATTTTATGGTATTGTACCATATTTTTGGTTGCTTACCTGAGTAGCTGCAGGCTGACCAATGACTACCCATCCTGGACACTCTTGGTCATTATGGTGGGACACCGTAATGTTTGAGGCCCATTGATCCTGAAATCCATTTGGAGTATATACCCCACAGTCTTTAATACTTGTCATCTTTTCAAAATCCTCACAGACTCCATCACCATCATGGAAATAGCATCTGCTGGGTTCATCTGTATGAAAAAGAAATGTGTAACATGTAAGATACCATCAAAAAGAGTGTATACAATTTATATGGGAAGCTCATTGACAGCAAGATGACTTTTGTTGGGCTACTGAATCGGCAACGCATCAAACTTATAACCACATATATAAAGGTATATCAAGCATATTTTAGGGTAGCCTGAATGCATCATTCAGACGCCACCTCAACAATTTCATGGGACCTCCATTCTAGAGACACCTGTAGGTCCAAGAAGTAAAAACCACATCTACTGGACATTTATGGAGCCATGGCAGCTAAGGTATGACAGATCTGTTTTCAAACAGAGCTCAACAAAACCCGAGGGATCACTTGGACTTATTTTAGGTTTCATCAGATCTATGTGAGGCTTCCAATATTTCTTCTAGTAAAAATACCAGAACCCCTGATGGAAAATGGAAAATGTAGTTATGAACAGAGACCAACAGGTGAACACTTGTATTTGCGTTATGTTGTATAACTATTTGCTCCTTGGAATCTTTCCTGTTAGTTTGTCTGGCTGGCATTACACCAGCTTTACCAGCTTTTAAGATTCTGACCTACCCTCTGCTACCTTGTAGTTACATAATAACAGCAAAACTTAAGTTAAAAAAAAAAAAAGAACATTGGAAGAAAAATAATATAGGCCTGATCTCCAAAAAGAAGTATTTTTTATTTTTTTCAAACTAACAAAACAGTACAGTCTAAACTACAATTTGATCTCTACGGAGGCTAATTTGTTCCTAATTTTGTCTAAGACCCCAATAAACATGCCTGCCAAGGTTTGCAAAGTGTTAGGGAGGATAACTGCAGACAGAGATTGTCCAAGTACTTGGCTTAGTGCACTATGTTTTTGGGTTTCCTCTTTAGGAATAGATTAGTGTACTTAATATTCCTAGAACAGAATGCTTCAGAACAGCTCATACAAAGTACAAAATGAAATAGCAAAAATGTATATTTGGTCAGAAACGTTGCCATATAGCTAGGATATAATAAGACAATACTTTATCTGTTTTTTTTAAACGCATGCTAGTTTTGGCTTTGTCTAACCAATAACATACTCTAACCCGGGAAACCCTATATGAAATTCATCTATTGTTATATTTATATAGGATGCTGGCCACTGCAACTAGCTATGTAGCCAACTGCCCTCTCCTTGTCTGGCTGCTTGGCTTTCCACAGCATTTTTGGATTTGATAGGGACTGTTTCCTGATTTTGCCTGTTGATAGATGCCTGCCTTGTATCATGCTGCATGTACACTGTCAGTCCTGGCCTCAAAAGTGAGAAACAAGCTTCTTTTTAACTTTTTTTGGGACCATAGAAGTTGCTATTAGAGACTATGTGCATGTGACATGGGGATTCCATTTCTGCTGGAACAGCCTAAAAGGGTATATTTATAATTATGCATTATTCAAGGATCGTGATCTTTGTTCCTTATGTGTTCTCACCACATAACATGATTTGTGCTAATTGAAATTGTGACTTTAGCTTAATCAGATGTTGTTTTGGCTAAAGATTTGCCAAATTTATTAAGAGACACACGTCTCACAGAAAGACACACGGTGTTAATATAGTTTTCTTGTCTAGGGGTGGATTCACACATGTTTTTAATTATGCTTTTCAGTGCTTTTGCATTTTTGTGACTTTTTTGCACATGGTTTTTGGTGCCATTTTTGACTATGGGAAATAAATGCAGGCCATACCAGTGAATGCTGTATCTCTTTTTTTTTTTTTTTTTTGTAATGGTATTTTTTCAGGTGTTTTCCATCTTCATGCATGCAGTATGGAAAAAAAGAACACATTCATTGGTAAAATGGTGAAGGAAGCCTTACTCTTGTTCAACTCTCTCCTATCCACAGTTTAGAAAAGTGTAAAGTGCGGCAAAATGAAATAAAAGTTGTACATTTTTGTGCAATTTTCACTGCCCGTCAACTCAGAAGTCCGGCGGTGCAGTGTAATTGCAAGTACCCGCTCGATTACAATATGCCGCCGCTGCAAGAGAGATGACGTGTAGTGTAATGAACAGGAAGCAGCGCATGCTTGGAGCGCCACCTCCTTTTCAAACAGCTGATTAGTGGGTGCGCTGAGAGTTGAAACCCCCACCGATCGGATATTGATGCCGTATCCTGAGGATAGGTCATCAATATAAATCCCCTGCACAACCCCTTTAATGTCTTAATAAATCCTGTTTCTAGCACCCTTTAACCAACAAAATATACTCCTACCCGAATGCTTGTAGTAAGTAATGTTCAAAATCACATAATTACCAAATGAGGTTCAAAAGAATTACTCAGCTACATGAACCAGATAGATCAGGATATCAACCTAGGTGACATGGGCATAATTCCATGAAGAACACAAGACTGACATATGTGAGCCAGATATCACTCACAACTGATTGCACCGACACTCTGATGAAAACCAATTCCTGTTATCCTCTAAATATGGAACTGATGTGAGCATGCATTTTCAAAGTACTGTACATACATCTGTACAAAGCCGGACAAAAACACATTATTGTTGAGCATGTCTGTTTTTGAACAAAAACAAATTTCATGCCACATCACTATCCATCCGAGAGAAAAAGACAGGACAAATATGTGCAAGCATTGTTTTAGGTATTTGAATTCTTAGAGCATACTTAACCCCAAAGAATAACTCTTGCATATATCCAGATGGCAATTTGTGATAATGTTTTGATGCCAAGTTTTTGGCAGAATGAGTCAGAGCTTTATTTGGACAAGTTCTTAACAAAGTTGCCTCTTCTTTATCTCTATTTAAAAAAATATGCTCTAGAGAAATACAGAATCCACAATGTACCACAGAGGAACTTACTTCCAAAAGGGTCTTGGTAATCTGTTTCATCTCTACTGGCGCATACCTTACATTCCTGCATAGCCCAACAGCATCATTTTTTTCCTCTCAGGTACACAAACAACCATCTATGGACTCTTTTTTTAAAATTACTACCACATTTCCTTTGACTCGTTACACATAATTTGCACACTCATGTTTACCAAAGTACTTTCTAAAACATTCAGATTCTGTAGTTAGACTGCTGTACTAGAATTCATTTTATGCAGTGTTCACTCTTTTGCCATTTTATTTAAAATCAACATCGGACATGAAAAGTATTGATTTTTACAGTATCTCAGAAAAGTGAGCACACCCCTCACATTTCTGTAAATATTTTATTCTCTTTTTTTTCTGGGACAACACTGAAGATATAACACTTTGATACAATGTAAAGTAGTCAGTGTACAGCTTGTATAACAGTGTAAATTTGGTGTGCCCTCAAAATAACTCAACACACAGCCATTAATGTCTAAACCTCGAAGTGAAAATGGCCAAATTGTGTCCAAAGTGTCAATATTTTGTGTGGCCATCATTATTTTTCAGCACTGCCTTAACTCTCTTGGGCACGGAGTTCACTAGAGCTTCACAGGTTTCCACTGGAATCCTTTTCCACTCCTCCATGATGACATCACGGAGCTGGTGAATGTTAGAGACCTTGCTCTCCTCTACCTTCCGTTTGAGGATTCTCCACAGATACTCAATAAGGTTTAGGTCTGGAGACATGCTTGGCCAGTCCAGCACCTCTACCCTCAGTTTCTTTAGCAAGGCAGTGGTCGTCTTGGAGGTGTGTTTGGGGTCGTTATCATGTTGGAATACTGCAATGAACTCAATGACCTGAGCTCCCCACCACTGGCAGCACTCATGCAGCCCCAAACCATGACACTCCCACTACCATGCTTGACTGTAGGCAAGACACACTTGTCTTTGTACTCCTCACCTGGTTGCCGCCAAACATGCTTGACAGCATCTAAACCAAATAAGTTTATCTAGGTCTTATCAGACTACAGGACATGGTTCCAGTAATCTATGTCATTAGTCTGCTTGTCTTCAGCAAATTGTTTGCGGGCTTTCTAGTGCATGATCTTCAAAAGAGGTTTCCTCCTGGGATGACAGCCATGCAGACCAATTTGATACAATGTGGGTCATATGGTCTGAGCACTGACAGGCTGACCCCCCCATCCCTTTAACCTCTACAGCAATGCTGACTGCACACATACATCTATTTTGAAAAGACAACCTCTGGATATGATGGTGAGCACGTGCACTCAACGTCTTTGGTGGACCATAGCGAGGCCTGTTCTGAGTAGATCCTGTCTTGTTAAACCTCTGTATGGTCTTGGCAACCGTGCTGCAGCTCAGTTTCAGGGTGTTGGCAATCTTCTTATAGCCTAAGCCATCTTTATGTAGCCCAACAATTCTTTTTTTTTCAGATCCTCAGAGAGTTCTTTGCCATGAGTTGCCATGTTGAAATTCCAGTGACCATAGTGTGAGAGCGATAACACCAAATTTAACACACCTGATCCCCATTCACACCTGAGACCTTGTAACACTAACGAGTCACATAACACCGGGGAGGGAAAATCGCTAATTGAACAATTTGGCCATTTTCACTTTGGGGTGTACTCACTTTTGTTGCCAGCTATTTAGACATTGATGGCTGTGTGTTGAGTTATTTTGAGTGCACACTAAATTTACACTGTTATGCAAACTGTACACTGACTATTTTACACTGTATCAAAGTGTCATATCTTCAGTGTTGTTCCATGAAAAGTATATAATAAAATATTTACAAAAATGTGAGGGGTGTGCTCACTTTTGTTAGATACTGTACATGTATTTTAACATTACATTTTTGAATTTTCTATTTTATTAAAAAAAAAAACAACATATAACCTCTCTGAACAACAAAGTTCCTCTTCCACCAGCCTATCCCATACCATGTTTTTACCATGTGTTGAAGTGTCTACAAATATTTTATAAAAAAACTCAAAAATAGAAGTACTTCACCTTTAAGGATATAGGCACTCTTATCACTCTAATGCAATTAAAATTGGTTTATTTATTTTTTATTTTTATAAAGCAATGTCCTACGGATTGGTAGATAACACTCCTGTGCTGATCTATGTGTCTCCATGATAACAGACTACAAACATACCCTGTGTGTAGTCTGATCCTCTTTTCTTGTGTTATTCCACTACCTCTGTCTCCTTTTCCTGTTTACATAAAGTGAGTGAATATCTAGTTGGTTACAAAAGTGCACAGTCTTTAAAGATAGAAAAAAACAACTTTTGACAATATACAGATGTACATAACAATACTGCATATTAATCACGGAGCACAAGTTACTATTTACCGATTATGACTTTTACATTAATTTAATTTCATTCATTTACCTACTCGCAGAGTACATTCTTATAATTACTATACAATGTTTTACCACTAGTTTACTTAAGTGGAATTATAATAAAAATCATCAATCTCAGTTCTTTTATTTCCTCTTCCCTAGCACTGTGTTCTTGAAAGGCCAGGGCAGCCTGACTGAGTCAATATACTTCTTCTTGGATAGTTTGTAGCAGCGTTATCTGATTAAAGCAGGACTGAGAGAAAACACAAAAGATCCTAATTAATTTAGTCACTAAGGTCTGTAAACTATCCACAGAATATAGCCAAGGCATAAGACGAAATGTACCTGTCAACAACAGAGACAGAGAAAGCCTGGCAGGGGTAGTAGTGATGGTGGTGGAGGGAGGCCATGCTGTATGACTTAACTGTCATCCAATTTGAGTTGATGACCTTAACAAAATTGAATAAAACTGATCTCTTTATCTAGCAGGCCAATTTACTGGGCAATGTGCTTTCAGGATATTTATTGTCCCATTTCATGGACATATATTCAATGTGGATACTTTCAAATGAGTATAAATTTATGGGTTTTAGTTTACCCCTAATGCCTTTATTAAAAACATGAACAATAGTAAATAGATTTGGACAACCAGGACTACATTTTTTCTCCTTGTAGCTCCCTTTGGGTACAGAAACTTGCAATAATTAGATTGTCTTTTCCACACTTTAAAGTGATTTTATAGATGTAAATTATAGGCCTGAATTGGTATATACCCATAATATGCCTGGTAGCCTTATTCTCAGTGAGGAGAAGGAGTTTGGGCCCCATAAGCACAGCACTCCTGGGTTTTTCAATTTCAGATGTCGTGGTCACGTTTGAACATGTCATCTGAGGGGTTAAGTGTCTGAAATCTACATTGCTATTGTTCATACTGTAGATTTTGACCACGTCTTTCAGCTGTGTGAAACAGCAGTCACCCGGTTAGTATGGTGCTTGCTCCGCTCCGGAGCGGGCATCATCTTTAAAGAGAGACATGTATGGCGGATGCTGTCAAGGGTTTATAGGGGATGTCTATGTTTTAGTAACTATGGCTTTATGGGAGATAGTGATAATGAAATGCATACTATAATATACATTGTGTTCCAATGTTCCATTGTGTTCCACAAGGCCAATTAGATTTTGCATTCCTGGTCTCCTCTACACTTAAGGCCCTTTTAGACGGGCCGATTATTCTCCCTGCCCGAGCGCCGATCAGCGATATCGGCGCTCGGGCAGCGAGCCTTTACACGGCCCGACGAATCGAGCGCCGGGCCGCACGAGTGATCGCTGTATCGCTCGTGCGGCCGGGAAGCTCCATGCTGTCAGGCGCACATCGCCTGTTTACACGCGTTTTGCTCGTTCGTCGGCTGATTAGGGCCACTTTTACACGGGCCGATTATCGGCACTAGCGTTCCTAGGAACGATTTTTCGGCCGATAATCGGCCCGTGTAAAAGGACCTTTAGTTTCGGTTTGTAACATGTGCAGCCACTATTTTAGGAAAACCTGATTCATTACCACAAAGTGTGAAAAATTTGGATTGGTTTAGATCCTATACTTTGGACTGAATTCCGCTTCAAATGCTTAGTTTGCTTAACACTGGTTATAACATTTTCCCTTAAAGGGAATGTGTCATTAGAACATGACCTATTGTTTAGGTCATGTTTTTATGCTTAACATATTTTAAAGAAATTTCACTGACATTATTTTAATAGACCTTACTAATATCTATATTTAAACAAAACCAACCATTCACAATAGATGATTGTCAAATCTTATCTGTTCTTTCCTTGTACAATGACCTCTGCACAGGTCACCGAGCATGCCTAGAAAACTGTGTCATAGAAGTCCCCTCCTGTCCATTATGTCTATGATCCATGAGGCTGCCGTAAAGCAATTTTAATAATGCTTTCTAAATGATGTTAAGGACAGCACAAGCAAGATGGCTGCTCCTATAATCATCAGCAAAGAAAAAGGGGGTCAGTCATCACATCCCAGTGTGCAGGTCCATGCTGCATGGCTAGATACACAAAGGGAAAAAAATACAATGCATCAGCACTCTGCTCCCATAATCATGTTCTGGAAATAGAATAAATAAATCTGCAATCAGAACATAAAAGAACATTATAAAAAAAAGGTATGTGTGGCTATTTGGATTTAACAGAGATCAAATTTTTGATGAAACATTTCCTTCAAACTCTTCAAAATTTTATACATTTATTTGACTTTGATTGCATCACAGAAAATGTGTGGGCTCTAGTCATGTCTACAAGCAGCCATTGGTGACATATAGCAACTAATCATGGAAAGTACTAATGATAATATGGTAAATGATGCTGGTCGCACTACACTCGTTGATGGAAAATTCATCAGCATAACGTGTTGAAAGACAACAGTATTAGTGATGCAGGCCCTATAGTAGTTACTGAAAGGAAAAAGTAGAGATAATTTTTGTGCTGAAAAATATGAACTTGTTGAGACATGTATCCTGTTTCATCTCCCTTTCCCATTGAAAAAAGTATATCTGACACAAAAGAATGTGAGAAAATTGGCTACTTTTAATGAGCCCTCTAGTCCATCATCATTGCCAGTACCTAGTAAAGGAAACAGGCTTTTGTCCTTAAAAAAGTGACTATTTCATCAAATTTAAACAAAGCATTAAAACAAAGGATGCATGTTCAAACCAGCGAGCTTCTGTAGCAGATTTCCGAATAGGACAGGACGTCTGCTTCACATTTTCACTTACTAAGGCAGTACTGAATGGAAAAATAATAGCGTGTGCTATAGTGTGGTAATATGTGTATAAGGCCTCATGCACAGGCGTGTAGAATGGCTCTGGAGTTGTATGAAGCCATGATCTAGCTATGGAGTCTTTCTATAGCATAACCTACAATTTCAGCTCTGCCGTCTTCCACTGGACACTGGTAGTACTGAGCAAATCGAACCCGACAAGTGGATTTCGATCCGAATTTCAGAGTAATTTCGATTCACTGCAAAGCTGAATTTCCTTGTGAAAATCGATTTAAGAAATCATACTTACCTCATCTGTTTGAGTGCGAATTGCCGGACACCATCTTGATTGAAGATTTCGCATGAAGTCCTGTGGTGTATGAAGTGATGACGTCATCACGGGCCGCATAAGATTTCGTGCTAGATCTTTAATCAAGATGGTGGCATCCAGTGCTTTGCGATCAACTGATAAGGTAAGTATGATTTTTTTTTTATTATTTTTACCGCTATTCAGGGAAAATCGATCCGCTACCACAAAGCATGAGAAAATTCGGCTTTGTGACGAATCGATAGATCAGGTTCAATTCGGTCAAAACTACCAGTGTCCAGTGGAAGACGGCACAACTGAAATTGGAGGTTATTCTATAGAAAGACTCCATATCTAGATCATGGCTTCATACTACTCCACAGCATACGGTAATACTGTTATGAGATGCCACGATTAGCTATGAACACGGCATCAGAGGGATAGAATGATGGTGTGCAGCACAATCGCCTTTCCCTGTCATTGCACCCAGTACTCACAAAGAAATGTGCTTTGTGACAAAGTAATTAGTCACAAAGCAATTTTTTTTATAAAATTCAACGAAGCAGCCAAATCGAGATTTTCAACACTTCGCTCATCACTAGACACTGTATTAACATCATTTGGAGGCACCATATGAAGGTACAAGTATTACAGCACCACAAAGACTCCATGTGTACAGTCCAGTCTCTGTGCATGAGGCCCAAGGCAAGAACAAAACTAGAGGCGCTAGGCTTGGATGATTATTTTTTTCATTTATACTGTTTTTGTTCTGAGTTTTTGGACCAAACCTCAAATATGCAGCTAAGCAAACATAAGACAATTCTGCGTCTTGAACTTTCGATCACATGGCAGGATTATCTTCTTATTTGCACTCATATGGATAGTTTGATCACATGAGCTCTGTCAGTCCTTCTAGTCTGCAGCTGAATCTCTTATTTCCAATAATGGCCATTAATTCAGTCGTAAAAAATCAGTTCATCTCCCATAATTTGTTCTCCTTTTTTCCTTCTGACCTGCACTGTAATTCTACTCTTTTAAGCAGTTAGGAACCACTTTGTTTTGGTGGAAGATTTATAAAAGGGGAGAAGGAATGAAATGGAAAAATGTCAATGAAATCGTTTTAAAATAGGATTGTTAGAGAAGAACAGTCCATGAACGCATTATTTTGCTAATTCACCTTGTCATTCACACTTCGGCAGTTGCATCACAAACAAGCTATGTGCAGAGTAACAGTCTGGAATTTATTGCTCTTCTTGACTCTTTTCCTCAGGATTTCCCACAATTAAAAAAACCACCAATGTAATACCCCTCCTCCCATCTGTCCTCCTTTAGTAAAGCAAATGGCAGCCCACTCAATCACTTATCCTGTCAACCGTGGTCTTCCACTTCCACAGTTTATGGGCTTTCATAATGTTTAGTACAGCGAAAAGAAAGCTCCTTTAAAAGAATAAGAGTTAAGACTTAGGAAGCTAAGGTAGGTGGTCAAAATCATTAATGAACATTTGAATTTC
>ONZH01031262.1:30000-35223 GCA_900303285.1 Rhinella marina
GTATTGTGCCCCCCACCAGACCTCAGATCAGCGTATTTGTGCCCCCATCAGACCTCAGATTAGCATATTGTGCCCCCATCAGACCTCAGACCAGCTTATTGTGCCCCATCAGACCTCAGACCAGCGTATTGTGCCCCTATCAGACCTCAGATCAACGTATTGTGCCCCCATCAGATCTCAGATCAGCGTATTGTGCCCCATCAGACCTCAGATCAGCCTACTGTGCCCCCATCAGACCTCATATCAGCCTACTGTGCCCCCATCAGACCTCGGATCAGCCTACTGTGCCCCCATCAGACCTCACATCAGCCTACTGTGCCCCATCAGACCTCAGATCAGCGTATTCTGTCCCATCAGACCTCAGATCAGCAGAATGTGCCCCCATCAGACCTCACATCAGCCTACTGTGCCCCATCAGACCTCAGATCAGCGTATTGTGCCCCCACCAGACTTCAGATCAGCGTATTGTGCCCCCATCAGACCTCAGATCAGCAGAATGTGCCCCCATCAGACTCACATCAGCCTACTGTGCCCCCATCAGACCTCAGATCAGCGTATTGTGCCCCCCACCAGACTTCAAGATCAGCGTATTGTGCCCCCATCAGGACCTCAGATCAGCGTATTGTGCCCCATCAGACCTCAGATCAGCCTACTGTGCCCCCATCAGACCTCAGATCAGCAGAATGTACCCCCATCAGACCTCAGATCAGCGTTTTGTGCCCCCATCAGACCTCAGATCAGCGTACTGTGTCCCCATCAGAACCTCACATCAGCTACTGTGCCCCCATACAGACCTCATATCAGCCTACTGTGCCCCCATCAGACCTCAGATCAGCGTATTGTGCTCCATCAGCCTCACATCAGCCTACTGTGCCCCCATCAGACCTCACATCAGCCTACTGTGCCCCATCAGACCTCACCATCAGCCTACTGTGGCCCCCATCAGACCTCACATCAGCCTACTGTGCCCCCATCAGACCTCACATCAGCCTACTGTGCCCCCCATCAGACCTCACATCAGCGTATTGTGCCCCCATTAGACCTCAGATCAGCTTAATGCTGCTCCCATCAGACCTCAGATCAGCGTATTGTGCCCCCATCAGACCTCATATCAGCAGACATGTGCCCCCATCAGACCTCATATCAGCAGACTGTGCCCCTATCAGACCTCAAATCAGCGTATTGTGCCCCCATCAGACCTCAGATGGGGGTCCCTAAATACAAGTGAGCGCTTCCATAATGGAAGCGCTCACTTGTATTCGCCTGATAGTAGGCAAGGTCATCCTTGCTGGGCCCCCCTGAGTCACTGGGCCCAGAGCCGTCGCCCCCCTGCCCCACCGGTAGCTACACCACTGGGTAGCAGTGGAAGAAAACATTGCTTTGCGCGGGTATATTTAATCTATTTCATTTAATGTTTCTGTGTGTCATTGCAGAGAGAAAGTCATCCTCCCTCCCATCTCTGCAGCTGACAGATGTTGATTTTTACCTTCAATTGTTCAATCTCCATTGGCTGCGGAGTGGGAGGGGTCATGGCCTGACTGAGTCGGGGGCGTGACGTTGCAAGACCTGGGGCGGGGTTTTAAGTCCTTCTTTTGATGGTGGCCAGAATTACAGGTCGATGCCATGGTAATTTATGAGGACACGCCATGGGTAACAGTGGAAGAAAACATTGCTTTGCACGGGTATATTTAATCTATTTCATTTAATGTTTCTGCATGTTGTTGCAGAAAGAAATCCAACTTCCCTCCCACTCCTGCAGCTGACAGAAGTTGATTTTTACCTTCATTTTTCAATCCCCGTTGGCTGCGGAGTGGGAGGGGGCGTGGCCCTGACAGAGTCGGAGCGTGGTTTCGCGAGATCTGGGGCGGGGGTCAGAGTGGCATGAATTACAGGTCGATGACATGGTAATTTATGGGGACCCGCAATTGGTAGCAGTGGAAAAAAACATCTTTTATTAGTACTGAATGGTCGTAGTCTAAAATTAGTCAATTTCATCTACGATTTTTGTGTGTCGTTGCAGAGAGAAATTCACCCTCCCACCCCTGCAGCTGATTTTTTTCAATCCCCGTTGCCTGCGGAGTGGGAGGGGGCGTGGCCTGGCAGAGTTGGGGGTGTGGATTATCAAGATGCTTCGAACGGTTTGTAGTCTGAAATTAGTCTATTTCATCTAAAATTTTGTGCGTCATTGCAGAGAGAAATTCACCCTCCCACCCCTGCAGCTGACAGAAGTTTATTTTTCCCTTCATTCTTTCAATCCCTGTTGGCTGCGGAGTGGGAGGGGGCATGACGTGACAGAGTTGGGGGTGTGGCTTAGCAAAGCGCTTCGCATAGGTGATTTAATCTATTTCATTTAATGTTTCTGTGTGTCGTTGCAGAATGGCTGCAGAGTGGGAGGGGGCGTGGTCTGACAGAGTTGGGGACATGACTTAGCAAGACGATTCGAACAGTTGTAGTCTATAATTAGTCTATTTTATCTAAAATTTTTGTGTGTTGTTGCAGAGAGAAATTCACCCTCCCACCCCTGCAGCAAACTGAAGTTTATTTTTACCTTTATTTTTTCAATCCCCGTTGGCTGCGGAGTGGGAGGGGGCGTAACCTGACAGAGTCGGGGGCGTGGATTAGCAAGACGCTTCACATGGGTGTATTTAATCTATTTCATTTAATGTTTCTGTGCGTCGTTTCAGAAAGAAAGTCAACCTCCCACCCATCCCTGCAGCTGACAGAAGTTGATTTTTACCTTTATTTTTTCAATCCCTGTTGGCTTCGGAGTGGGAGGGGGCGTGGCCTTACAGAGTCGGGGCGTGGCTTAGCAAAGCGCTTCACATAGGTGCATTTAATCTATTTCATTTAATGTTTCTGTGTGTCGTTGCAGAATGGCTGCGGATTGAGAGGGGGCGTGGCCTGACAGACGGGGCGTGGCTTAGCAAAAGGCTTCGAACGGTTGTAGTCTATAATTAGTCTATTTCATCTAAAATTTTTGTGTGTCGTTGCAGAGAGAAATTCACCCTCCCACCCCTGCAGCAAACAGAAGTTTATTTTTACCTTCATTTTTTCAATTCCCATTGGCTGCGGAGTGGGAGGGGGCGTGACCTGACAGAGTCGGGGGCGTGGATTAGCAAGACGCTTCGCATGGGTGTATTTTATCTATTTTATTTAATGTTTGTGTGTGTTGTTGCAGAAAGAAAGTCAACCTCCCACCCATCCCTGCAGCTGACAGAAGTTGATTTTTACCTTTATTTTTTCAATCTCTGTTGGCTGCGGAGTGAAAGGGGCTGTGGCTTGACAGAGTTGGGGGTGTGGCTTAGTGAGACCTGGGGCGGGGGTTTTAAGTACTTCTTTTAGGGTGGCCTGAATTAAAGGTCAATACCATGCTTATTTATGAGCCCACACAATAGGCAGCAGTGGAGGAAAACATCTTTTATTACTACTGAACTGTAGTAATAGAAAAACACAGAAACTAATTTTTATATTATTAAGAGATATATACAGGAGTAATGTGTCCGGTATATGATAGTACAATATCTCTTAATAATATAAAAATTAGTTTCTGTCTGTCTGTCTGTCTGTTCTCTATGCGCGACCAAACTACTGGACCGATTTTCACCAAATTTGGCACACAGGTACATCAGGTGTCCGGGAAGGTTTCAGACCAGGTCTCATCTCTCTAGGACATACCGTTCCTGAGATATTCCCAAAATATGATCTCCATTAGCCAACATTACAACTGGGAACTTTGGTTTTAAACTCCAACTGCCATTCTCTGCAAAGACACACACAGGGAGGGCAGGTTTCCATAAAAAACCAGGTAATTATCAGCAGCTGAGGATCTCATCCATTTCTATTTACTGACACTGTTAAAGGTATTCCGGTTACCATAAATATAACTTATGTTTTTTTTCTATTACTACAGTTAAGTAGTAATAAAAGATGTTTTCCTCCACTGCTGTCTATTGCGTGGGCTCATAAATAAGCATGGTATTGACCTTTAATTCAGGCCACCCTAAAAGAAGTACTTAAAACCCCCGCCCCAGGTCTCACTAAGCCACACCCCCGACTCCATCAGGCCACACCCCCTTTCACTCCGCAGCCAACAGAGATTGAAAAAATAAAGGTAAAAATCAACTTCTGTCAGCTGCAGGGATGGGTGGGAGGTTGACTTTCTTTCTGCAACAACACACACAAACATTAAATAAAATAGATAAAATACACCCATGCGAAGCGTCTTGCTAATCCACGCCCCCGACTCTGTCAGGTCACGCCCCTCCCACTCCGCAGCCAATGGGAATTGAAAAAATGAAGGTAAAAATAAACTTCTGTTTGCTGCAGGGGTGGGAGGGTGAATTTCTCTCTGCAACGACACACAAAATTTTAGATGAAATAGACTAATTATAGACTACAACCGTTCAAAGTCTTTTGCTAAGCCACGCCCCGTCTCTGTCAGGCCACGCCCCTCTCACTCCGCAGCCATTCTGCAACGACACACAGAAACATTAAATGAAATAGATGAAATGCACCTATGCGAAGCGCTTTGCTAAGCCACGCCCCGACTCTGTAAGGCCACGCCCCCTCCCACTCCGCAGCCAACAGGGATTGAAAAAATAAAGGTAAAAATCAACTTCTGTCAGCTGCAGGGATGGGTGGGAGGTTGACTTTCTTTCTTCAACGACACACAGAAACATTAAATGAAATAGATTAAATACATCCATGCGAAGCGTCTTGCTAATCCACACCCCCAACTCTGCCAGGCCACGCCCCCTCCCACTCCGCAGGCAACGGGGATTGAAAAAAATCAGCTGCAGGGGTGGGAGGGTGAATTTCTCTCTGCAACGACACACAAAAATCGTAGATGAAATTGACTAATTTTAGACTACGACCATTCAGTACTAATAAAAGATGTTTTTTCCACTGCTACCCATTGCGGGTCCCCATAAATTACCATGTCATCGACCTGTAATTCATGCCACTCTGACCCCCGCCCCAGATCTCGCGAAACCACGCTCCGACTCTGTCAGGCCACGCCCCCTCCCACTCCGCAGCCAACGGGGATTGAAAAAATGAAGGTAAAAATCAACTTCTGTCAGCTGCAGGGTGGGAGGGAAGTTGGATTTCTTTCTGCAACAACATGCAGAAACATTAAATGAAATAGATTAAATATACCCGTGCAAAGCAATGTTTTCTTCCACTGTTACCCATGGCGTGTCCTCATAAATTACCATGGCATCG
>ONZH01031263.1:0-30738 GCA_900303285.1 Rhinella marina
TCCAGCACACAAAAGTATCTATGAGTGATAAATTCAGGCCTAAATCTGTTTCTCTTTGTTTCTGTGTTCACACGTTTCCAATCAAACTTTTTTTTATTGTGGTTCTTGATTTTCAAACCAGCATATACAGATGTAGCCGAGTTAAAATTGACTCTGATAACAAATGGCACAGTGTTATATTGGTTATCTTGTGAGCCATTGAAATCCATTGAAAAATTAGTTATCTTTTTCTTACTATTCTTTATTTAACACATTAATCATCAAGTTTAGCTCAGCTGCATCTGTATATGTGACTAAGACAGGGTAGTACACAAAAGTATCTGGGAGTGATAACAAATGTAAGTCTAAATCTATTTCCTTTATTTCAGTCTTCAAACGTTTTCAATCTTTTTTTGGGAGAGGTTGTTGATCATATTCAAAGAAACATATATATGTGATTACTATGCCAATACATAGGATAATGCACAATATTATCTGAGAGGCCAAAAAATGTCCAGGCTACAGAAGAGTTCCAAATGAAAGACCCAGAGCCAGCATATTGGTAGTAGGAGCACCAACTATCTGACCTAGGAGCCAAATTGGGGTGCTGAGGAGGCAATATCATCAGAGGAGAAGGGCGATGGGGGCAGCAATAAAGAACAGGGGCCACATCGGCTTCAAGATTTGGTGATGGCACTGACGATGTGGGTGGCTTAAGCCCAAAACCTGCCAGAGCTAAGTTGAGCTTGGATGCCTTTATCTCAGCTGTGCGAGCATTCCCCATCTGGCATTTTTTCTCCACGCTGCCAGAAGACAAAAGCATTACCTTGTGCAAGCTCTGCAAGAGAAGAATAAGATGTGGGCAGGCAAACACAAACATAGGCACCACAGCTCTTATGATCCACATGAAGTGGCATCACCCCATCCTGTGGGCTAACAGAGGTGGCAGTTTCCTTCTTCCCCCAATCCTCCTTGTGCAAGCCAGGATGCATCCACAAACAATACGGTGTCTTTCACATTGTCATCATTCCTTTCCACTTCTCCTGCTCAGACTCCTCCTCCTCCTCTCCTTAGTGAGCCATCAATAACAGAATGGGTGGCCAGGACACAACTCTACATGTCTTGTTTGGTGTGCAAGCTTAATTCCCACTTGGCCAAATTGCTGGCAGTGCAATTGCTGCAGTCGCATTTAGTCAAGTCTGCTGCCTTTAGGGAGCTAAGAGCATGTGCTCAGCCTTGCTGGAAGATTCCTAGCTGGTATTATTTCTCCCAAAAAGCCATTCCTGTCTTGTACTCTCATGTGGCAAACAACATGGGCTGCTCCCTGCAATTCTTGCCATGGTGGACACCTGGAGCAGTTATTACGGGCATGGACAGTACATGTCTTTCATGACCCACTGGGCCAATATTTTTTCAGGCAGCGACAATGAGGCCAGGTCATTTTGACCCCTCGCAATTGTTTCTGCCTGGCTCTCACACAAGGCACTTATCCACCTCCTCCATGGACATGTCCCTATCGCCAACAGCAGCAGGGCATAGGGTTGCTCGTACTACACCTCTTTCCTATCAAGACGCTCACACTCATGCAGCATGGGACCACAGCTGAAGAAGAGCAGCTGGTGCATTTTGCTTTCTGCCTATAGCTTTTGGGAAAGGGAATCTGCCACTGAGGAGATGGAGAAGGAAAAGGATGAAGATAATGATGAGAAGCTACCACTGAAAGAGGAGTGAGGGTCTAAGGAGCAAGAGGACAATGATGATGTTGACACCGGCCAAGACACCTAATTGTCTCAGCTGGTGGCTAGAGTGGCCACCTGTATGATCAATTGCTCGCTTGACATTTGTATTACTAACATCAAATAGTCTAAAGATTACTGGATAGCCATGCTTTTAGACCCTCTCTACCAAGGCACAATGGGGGAATGTTTTCCTCCTGCAGAAAGGGAGGCCAAATTATGTTATTACCAGGAAACACTATGTATGTGGCTTGTCACAGGTTACCACGAGCAGATGCCAGCCACCAGTGTGCCTGAAAGAGAGGCCCCTCTCCGTCTCCTCAACATGATCACATTTTGCATGTGAAAGTTTTCAGCACCACTGGGTCCTGGTGACCAAATGGACTAAGTTGCCCTCTACTAGTGTCCAAAACATCACTTTTGTCAAAATGAATAAAGTCTGCATTCAGGAGGATTTCATACTCTTCCAGCTGATTCCAATGAATACATCTGGCCTTGCTGGCAATACCCCATCTTGCCACTGTTGCTGTCTGCTTGCCTCCCGCCATCATGCCACAGCTGAGACCTGCCTACTATCATGTTCTGTATGGCTGCTGCTGCCTTCATCATGCCACTACCACCATCATGCCACTGCTGTGGCCTGCCGGCCGTCCTTTTCCGTAAGACTGCTGCCGCCTCCATCATGCTGCTGCCTGCCTGCCAACATGCACCATATGGCTGCTGCTCAATGCTATTCCCCTGATGCCACTGCTATTACTGAAAAGCATATGTAACTATTACCACTACCACCACTGCTACCATCACATCTACTACTATTGCTACTACCCATAGATAGTGACCTACTGCCTTGTATGTTCCATGCTATACTGCTTCTGCTTCCATTACTATTGTGGCCGCATGTTCACTATATCTGTACCATACACTTTCCAAATCCACATTGCACTTTTGCTGATCCCAATTAAACAGGAGAATTGTTTTAGGCTCGTTCACAATAATCCATTGTTTCTTCTGACAAATAACAGCAGTCATTCCCATCAAGGCATAATTTTTGGACACTTGTTCCTGCTACAAGCCATTTTTTACATGCCATTACATTGTGTGTGTTTAAATATCATCTTCCTCTGTAAGGTGCAATTTTTGAAAGCTCTGGAATATGAAAAAGCATAACACATATGACGGTGCGGTGTGTTATTTAACATGCTGTACATATCCTGAATTTCCCAAAAAGCTTGAATGCTAACAAACCAATTTTTTGGTGATTCAGCTGAGTAAAAAAGAGAACCAAGTAAGTTACTTTTGGTTTCTGGCTAATATAAATGGGAGCTACTCTTTTTCATTATGGAGAGAACATAGTGCTAGGCAACATTCTGCTTGGTTTCTGGGAAAGATACTCAAATTAGCTTTCCTAAGCCTATCTGATGCCAGCAAAGCTATGACATTACTAGGATAAGAGACATTTATAAGGGCTAAACATATAAAAATCACTTTTTCTAGTTAAAAGGCCTTGAAGGGGGAGGGGGGCTCTGGGTGTTTACTAGTTCTTTTATGTATACCAGTTAACATATGGGAGGACTAGTGTTGAGCGAAGAGAAGCATTCAAATCGGCATTCCGTCCGAAGTTTAGGAAAACTTTGATTTGAAACTAATCCAAATTTTCTTGCGCTTTGTGGTAATGAATCAGGTTTTCCTAAAATGGCGGATGCACATGTTAGAAAGTAAAACTAAGTGTAGAGGAAACAAGCTCATGCACACAAGATCACCCATAATGCCGTGCAACCAGTCAATCCGTGCCGTGCAGCCAGTCCTATAAAACCCTCATTCTGCATGATCTCTGCCATTATCCTGTGAGCTGAGCATAGGGAGAGACGTGGCAAGTACTGTACTCATGCGCTAGGGACATTGTTGCTGAAAACGATTAATAGAATAATATTGGCGAAGGAGCGTGCAGGGAGACTTATTCTGCGTCAGCTTTATTTATTTATTTCTACTTTTACTTATTCCTACATCAGCCGTACATTTAATTCAATACCAATAAGATGGACGCCTTTATAATTCGGGTGCCAGCGTGCCAACTAATACCATCCAGTCTGCAATTCTTAGGGAGACCAGGTCTTAATGATGACCATCCTAATCTTTCGCTGGCTTTACTTCTTCCAAATCATCTGTCTGAGTTTCCATGTCCTAGAAAAGTCAGCAAGATGCAGAGAGAGGAGGGGATGGATGTTACTGATGACCTATTCTCATCGATATTAAATAATGTGCAAAAGTAGGAAAAGCAGATGGGGTTTGTGAGCTAATTAATATCCAGTGTTTACTGTAAAAAAACCTGCAGGTTGCAGGCGAGAACAGTAATAATTTACATATTGTGCCCCACCTAACCAGCCAAACCCCATACCAGCAACAGCCCCTGTTTAAAGGTACATATAAGGTGCCGCGCAACCATTAACAATGAAGACCCGCTATACAGTGCAGTCTTCATTTTTAAATTAAAAGCAGCTGCGGCTAGTTGTCTGAGTGGTTCTTCATAGCAGCACAGCTACAATTCACCCACAGCAAAGGCGGAGTGGCCCAAGGTATACCTCATTAAGGCCCCATTCACACGTCCGTATTTTTGCACATCCTGGAAAACGGTCAGTTTTTTGCGGATCTGTTGTTCCGCAAAACACTCGTTTTTCCAGGACATCCGTTACGTTTTTTCGTAAAAAACGGAAAGGATGTATCCATATGTCATCCGTTTTTTGCGGATCCGCAAAAAACGGAAGGATGAATAACATCTTTTTTTTTTCACCCCTCCTGGAACGGAATCCGCAAATACGGATGACATGCGGATGCCTTTCCGCATGTCTTCCGCATTTTTTGCGGACTCATAGACTTTCATTGTGCTACGGACCGCAATTCGGGAGAAAAGTAGGACAGGAGGATTTCTTTATGCGGACAGTCGGAATGGACACACGGATGCGGACACCACACGGTGTACTGTCCGCATTTTTTCAGGACCCATTGAAATGAATGGATACGCATTCTATCCGCATAATTGTCCGCAATTGCGGAAACGGATGCGGAAAGGATGCGGACACATTATACGGATGTGTGAATGGGGCCTGATAGCGATTAGTGAAAAATTAATTAGGAATAGAGATGAGCGAGCATGCTCGTCCGAGCATGGTGCTCGTTCGAGTATTACTGTACTCGTAAGTGCTCGCTGCTCTGACGAGTATCTCGCCATGCTCGAGGAAATGGCAACTTCCGCATCGTGCTTTTTTGGCGCCTAAAAACACAGCCAATCACAAGCCAGGAGACTCTGCAGTACATCCAGCATCACGTGGGGCCCTTACATGTCGATGGCAGGGGTTGGCTGGCCTGATCAGGTGACCCTGGAATATACTAGTGACTGCCCGCGGTGCTCGGCTCAGATGCTGTCTGGATGTTGTTAGGGACAGAGCTGCTGCGTTTCAGGGAGAGTGTTAGGGACTGGATTTAGTTCTCTGTTAGGCAGAAGTGATCTGAAAAGAACCCAACAGCCCTTCAAAGGGCTGCAAGACATTTTTTTTTGTCTCCTGGCTGGGCTGGCTGGCACTAGTAGTGCAGCTATCGCCATATATAACACTTTTTTTTATTGTTTTAACTCAGTGATACAAATACATTTCATACAGCAGTGTGGAACCATTCTGTGTCACAGTTCAGCTGTCCACTCACCACAAACCACAATCCGTATTTTCTGTCCAGGTGACCCATACTGTACGTCACGTAATCAAATACGGTCTTTTGCTTTCACTGATACAGCTACATTACAAAAATCTCTGTGCGACATTTGACTGGGTTGCAGTCAAAATAGCCACAGTCAGCAGGGGCTGAGTTTGCTCTCTGATAGTTTCTGCATGTCACGTTAAAAAATATATATAAAAAAAACTATTTAAAAAAAATATATAAAAAAATTGTTTTTTTGTTGTTTTATCTCAGTGATACAAATCCATTTCATACAGCTGTGTGGAACCATTCTGTGTGTCACAGTTGAGCTGTCCAGTCACCACAATCCGTATTTTCTGTCCAGGTGACCCATTCTGTACGTCACGTCAGTAAAAAAGGTCTTTTGCTCTCACTGATACAGCTACATTACAAAAATCTCTGTGCAACATTTGTCTGGGTTGCAATTAAGCAGACCAAGTCTGCCTAATCTAATAGTTTCCGTGTAATTGCTCCATACTGCACGGTACATAATAACATACGTAATTTTGCTCTAACTTATTCACCTATATATTTTCTTGTTCAGATTGAACAAGTTTGTGGGTTTCAGTACAGCAGGCCCATTTATTTTATTTTTTTTTTATATAATACACTTATATACAGAAAATGTTGAACCACAGGGCTAAGGGTCGAGGGTGTGGGCGTGGGCGTGGGCATTCAATTACTGCAGGGGGCAGAGGCCGTGGTCCTGGGCAGGGTGAGACAGTATCTGCTGATGAGGGAGCTGTGGAACGCCGCAGAGTTACACTCCCTAGCTTCATGTCTCAACTTACAGGGACACGTGGTAGAGGACTGTTGAAACCACAACAGTGCGAACAGCTGATCTCGTGGATTGCGGACAATGCTTCAAGTAATTTGTCCACCAGTCAGTCTTCCACGCAGTCCACCCACGTTACCCAAGGGAGCACTCCTTTGGCTCCTCCACCTCAACCTCCTTCCCCCCAGTCTGCCCCCTCCCAGGAAAATTTGGAATGCGATCCGGCATACTCTCAGGAACTGTTTTCTGGACCCTTCCCAGAGTCACAAACCACTTCTCAGGTTGCTGCTGACCTCTTTCCCGATGCCCAAGTTTTCCAACTGTCGCAGTCTGTGGGTGATGATGATGATGAAAATGTTGACTTAGTGGAAGAAGTGTGTAAAGAGGTGTCGGACGATGAGGAGACACGGTTGTCCAACAGTGGTGAAGTTGTTGTCAGGGCAGGAAGTCCGAGGAGGGAGCAGACTGAGGAATTGGAGGATGACGAGGTGTCTGACTCACGCTGGGTTGATAATCAGAGTGAAGACAGTGCTTCTGAGGCAGAGGCGAGTGCTGCACCAGAACAGGTTGGAAGAGGCAGTGGTGTGGCCAGAGGCAGGAGCAGGGCCAGAGCTGGTGCATCAGCAGCAACTGTTTCACGTAGTGAAGCTCCCGTGGCGAGGCCTAGATGTTCGCAAGTCTGGAGGTTCTTTAAAGAAAGTGAGGATGACCGACGGACTGTGGTGTGCAACCTGTGCCACACCAGGATCAGCAGGGGTGCCACCACTACTAGCCTAACCACCACCAGCATGCGCAGGCATATGAGTGCTAAACACCCCACTCAATGGAACCAAGGCCGTTCACCTCCTGCGGGACACACCACTGCTCCTTCCCCTGTGTCACTTGCTGCCTCTGCTAGTACACCCCCTGCCCAGGACCCCGGCACGAGCGCCTTCACGATCCTCCACAGCGTCCACCAATGTGTCCCAGCGCAGCGTTCAGCTGTCTTTACAGCAGACGCTGGAGCGCAAGAGGAAATATAGTTCCACCCACCCACAAGCCCTCAACGTTCACATCTCCAAATTGCTGAGCCTGGAGATGCTGCCCTATAGGCTGGTAGAGACCGAGGCCTTTCGCAATCTCATGGCGGTGGCTGCCCCTCGGTATTCGGTCCCCAGCCACCACTATTTTTCCCGATGTGCCGTCCCATCCCTACACCAGCGCGTGTCACAGAACATCATCTGTGCCCTGACCAATGCTGTTTCTGAGAAGGTCCACCTAACCACGGACACGTGGACAAGTGCTGCCGGGAAGGGATACTATATCTCACTGACGGCACATTGGGTTAACTTGGTGGAGGCTGGGACCGAGTCTGACCCTGGGGCCGCTCATGTACTGCCCAAACCGAGGATTGCGGGGCCTACCTCGGTCACGGTCTCTCAGACGTACTATGCCTCCTCCTCCGACCCCTCCTCCACCTCCTCCTCCGAATTACCATCCGTGGGCACAGCGCCTTCAGCTCTAGGCGCAGCAGCAGTGCCGTGGGTAAGCGCCAGCAGGCGGTGCTCAAACTGCTGAGCTTAGGTGACAAAAGGCACACCGCCCAAGAGCTGTTACAGGGCATCACGGCGCAGACCGATCTGTGGCTTAAACCGCTGAACCTCAAGCCAGGCATGGTTGTGTGTGACAACGGGCGTAACCTGGTGGCGGCTCTGCAACTCGGCAGACTGACACATGTGCCATGCCTGGCCCACGTGTTCAATCTAATAGTTCATCGGTTCCTCAAGACATACCCCAATCTGTCTGATTTGCTCACCAAGGTGTGCCGCATCTGTGCGCATTTCCGCAAGTCGACCATAAATGCTTCCACTCTCAGGGCAGCGCAGCGCCGCCTACTGCCCGCTCACTGACTTTTGTGCAACGTGCCCACAAGATGGAATTCTACATTAAACATGTTATCCAGAGTTTACCAGCAGCGCAGAGCGATTGTAGACTGCCAGATGTCAAATTCCACCAGAACTGGTAGTCAGGTCACTCAGATTCCTCAAGTCTACAATGAGGAGTGGACGTGGATGTCTGATATCTGTCAGGTGTTGAGCAACTTTCAGGAGTTAACAGAGATGGTCAGTGGCAATGCCGCCATTATCAGCCTCACCATCCCTCTGCTTCGCCTGTTGAAAAACTCACTGCTCAGCATGAAGTCGGATGCTTTGCGCTTTTCCACAAGAGACGGTGGAGGAAGATACGTCGCTTGATAGCCAGAGCATCCTCTGGTCTGTTTCTCAGCGGGTATCGGAGGAGGGGGATGAGGATGAGGAGGAAGAGGAGGAGAATGTCGGCGAGACAGAAGAGGGTACCAGTGCTCAGTGCTTAACTTTTGAGCGTGTATGGGCTGAAGAGGAGGACTTGGAGGAGGAGGAGGAGGAAATGGAGAGTCAGGCCAGTGAGGGAGGGAATTCTTGCATGTTGGGACTCTGGCGCACATGTCAGACTACATGTTAGGCTGCCTATCCCGTGACCCTCGCGTTAGAAGCATTTTTTCAAACACCGATTACTGGGTATTCACTCTCCTGGACCCACGATACAAGCAGAACCTTTCCACTCTCATCCCTGTAGAGGAAAGGAGTATGAGATTGAATCAATATCAACAGGCCCTGGTGCACAAGCTGAAACAATCCTTCCCATCTGACTCCACTAGCGGCAGAGGTCACAGTTCTGTGGGCCAAGTAGCGGGGGAGAGGAGGCGAGCAGGCAGCTTGTCCAGCACTGGCAGGGGAACGCTCTCCAAGGCGTTTGCCACTTTTATGTCACCCCAGCAAGACACTGTCACCTGTCCCCAGTCTAGGCAGAGTAGGGGGAGCTGTACAGAAAGATGGTGATGGAGTACCTAGCTGACCATACCAACATCCGGACCGATCACTCTGCTCCATACAACTACTGGGTTTCAAAGCTGGACACGTGGCCTGAACTGGCGCTGTACGCCTTGGAGGTGCTGGCCTGCCCTGCCGCTAGCATGTTGTCAGAGCCGGTATTCAGTGCAGCTGGTGGCATCATCACCGATAAGCGTACACACCTGTCAACTGACAGCGCTGACAGGCTGACGCTTATTAAAATGAACAAAGCCTGGATTTCTCCGGAATTCAAATCTCCTCCGGGGGAAAGCAGCTAAAGATTTACATTACTTATGTATCCGATTCCTCTTCTCTACTCCTCCTACTACTCCTCCTCCTCCTTGTCGTCTTTGCCTAACGCTGACCAAAAAACGCCATTTTTTAGAGGTCCAACTGGCACTCTTTTACCACAATTTTTCAGGAGGACCCCCTACAGGCCCTCTCTTCAAACAATTTTTCCGGAGGTCCACCTACAGGCCCTCTCTTTAAATAATTTTTCTGGAGGTCCACCTACAGGCCTTCTCTCTAAACATTTTTTCCGGAGGGCCCCCTACAGGTCCTCTCTCCAAACAATTTTTCCGGAGGTCCACCTACAGGCCCTCTCTCTAAACAATTTTTCCAGAGGTCCACCTACAGGCCCTCTCTCCAAACAATTTTTCCGGAGGTCCACCCACAGGCCCTCTCTCCAAACAATTTTTCCGGAGGTCCACCTACAGGCCCTCTCTCCAAACAATTTTTCCACAGTGTCAACTACAGACAGTGTAAAACAATGTTTCAGGAGCGTCAAACAGACAGTCCAAAACAATTTTTCAGGAGGCGCAAGTACCGACATTTAAAAATAAAAATTTTTGGCTGAGGGTAGACTTTTTGTACTCCGAAAAGAAAAAAAATTTGGAGGCTCAACAAAAGCCATTTCACTGCATTCTCAGTCGGACAAAGTCATTGGTGGTGTAACCGCCATGCTGTGTCAGGCTAAATTTTTGGGTGCTTCACCAGCTACGGCATACTAACTCAGTCACTCTGTTGTCACCGCCGCCATACAGGGCCACGAAAAATGTTTATGTGGTTCACCTGCTCCCGTGGTGTCACTCGCTCACTCTGTTGTCACCACCATAGTGGTTTGCACTATAGCAGCCCAAGTCTGCACATTCCCCTTTTTATCTCCAAGTGATCTATACTGCACGTCACGTAATAAAATAGGTTCTTTTGCTCTCAGTGATACAAATCCATTTCATTAAATCCTTTCTTTCTCTTTAACTGATCTATACTGAACTTCACTTTTAAAAATACGTCTTTTTCCTCTCTTTCTCTCTCTCCAAACTATTTTTTCCGGATAGGTGCCGTATACGGTATTAAACTGAGAAGAATACGTACAACACATGCCCCACTTGATCAATCTCATAGTTGACAACCGTACCGGTTGATGCAAAAATTTTTCGAACTCCATCCGGCTGTTGTCACCACCACACACGCTAGCCAAGGGGGCACTCCTCTGGCTCTTCCAGCTCAACCTCCTTCCCCCCAGCCTGCCCCCCACCTACAGGCCCTCTCTCCAAACAATTTACCCGGATAGGGGACGTATTAGATATTATACTGATTTTTTTTTGTTCCTTTTTTAATTGGCTCCTGACCTGTGATAGGCAGAGCATGGACACGTCCCCTTAGCTGCAGTAGAAAAGACACTCCCCTGGCCAGAGCAAGCTCTTTTTCCTTTTCCGTGTTCGAAAATCCATGAAATATGTGGTCCCAAGATAGGGGACATATACGATTTTAAACTGAGAAGAATCGATACCACACATGCCCCACTAGGAGAATTTGGGGTAATGGTGGGATTAGGCAGCCTCAGAGGCATCCATGTATCCTGCCCCTGCTTTTTCCTGTCCATTTCCGTGGTGTTTCCTTCATTTTCTGATGTTTCCAGGTTTTCACCCAGCCTTCCCTAGGCAGAGCCTTGGTCCCCTGCAAAAATGCTCGAGTCTCCCATTGACTTCAATGGGGTTTGTTACTCGAAACGAGCACCCGAGCATGGGGAAAAGTTTGACTCGAATAACGAGCACCCGAGCATTTTAGTGCTCGCTCATCTCTAATTAGGAACAAATCAGATTTCTTGATGAAATTCGGCGAGGTTGCCGAATCAAATTTTTCAAAACTTCACTCTGTTCAATCTCTAGTGTTGACTCTTGTAGACTAGGCAATTCTCTTCTTGGTTTCTGAGAGAAATATATGTAGAAATAATTACTTTTCTAGGGTTGGGTTCACATCACACCTTTTTTTCTATTGTCCTGCTGTGTTATGCCGGTTTCACATCATCGTTTATTTTTTCCTATCTTCTTAAAAAAAACGGATCCTGTATTTTAAACATCTTGTCACGCGAGGTCGGCGTCGTGCTCCCTCTGCACGACGTCGCCGGACCTCTCCGCCCCCTAGAGACGAGCAATAGGGAATTGAAGTGCTGGTCTTGTCAGCCAGCACTTCATGAGTTAATTCTCTGTTTGGGTTTAGCCATGTGGTGCTGATCACACCACATGGCTACTTTGCATACTGTTTTGGCTGCAATGCTCCGCCTCAGGTCATGTGATGCTGGCCACATCACATGATCCTGTGTGGGCTATTTAAAGATGGCAACTGCCTAGACAAGTTGCCTGTTATTGGTTTTCCTGTACAGTGCTGGTGTTTTTGTTGCAGTTATTGGATTTCAGTGGATTCAGACTTCGGCTTGTGGACTTGGACTTCGCCTTTGCTTTTCCCCTGGTATTGACGTGACCTCCTGATATGACCCCTTGGCTAGTTGACTACTCTGTATTGTGTTTGTTCTGTCTGTGTTTGTTATTCCCTTTGTTTCCCCTTTCCTTGCCCCTGCACTTACTCAGGTCAGGGCCTGTCGACCAGTTACGGTTCTGCCATCTAGGGCTTATACTGTAAGTAGGCAGGGACAGTGGTTGGGGTTACAGTCAGGGCTCACTTTCCTCCCTTCCCCTCGTGACAGAATAACAGGCCTACCTTCATGGAGCCGTTTAGAGTCCTCACGGATCAAATGAGTAACATGGCTCAGATGATCCAGGATCTAGCTGAGAGACTCCAACATCAGGAGCAGCTGCAGTCTGTACCTGCAGCCGTTCCCTCCATGCCTATCCCCAATATTGAACCCCATATTAAGTTACCTGATCGGTTTTTGGGGGACCGAAAGACTTTCAGGTCCTTTAAGGAGAGCTGCAAGCTTTATTTCCGTTTGCGCCCTCATTCCTCGGGCTCGGAGCAGCAAAGGGTCGGTATAATCATATCCTTACTGCAAGGGGATCCGCAGGAGTGGGCTTTTTCATTACCATCTGACTCTCCATGTCTTTCTTCTGTGGAGGCATTTTTTCAGGCCTTAGGGCTGTTGTATGAAGAGACTGACATGGCCGCAGTTGCCGAAAATCAACTTAGATCTCTTCGCCAGGGTAACCGTCCTGTCGAGGATTACTGTTCGGAGTTCCGTAAATGGTGTGTGTCCTCTGAGTGGAACGATCCTGCTTTGAGGAGTCAGTTTAAGGTGGGACTGTCCGACCACTTAAAAGATTTACTTGTTAGTTACCCCTCCCCAGACACCCTAGACGCGACTATGACTCTAGCTATTAGACTCGACCGACGATTCAGAGAGAGACAGAGAGAACGTCGGACTGCTCCTCAAGTGGTTGTTTCGCCTGATGCTCCCGCTCAGAGACCTCCTCCTGCTGAAGTCCTGGAAGAGCCTATGCAACTAGGGCTAACTATGAGGGACCAGAGACGCCTCAAGGGAGCTTGTTTCTACTGTGGAGAAATGGATCACTGGCTCCAGCAGTGCCCAAGACTTCCAGCCTCAAAGAAGTCTCTTCCGAGGAATAAGGTTTCACCCAGGGTGGTAAGAAAGAAATTTTTGTTACCTATTACGATTTCGCATAATTTGTGTAAGGGTTCAGGTGAAGCATTTGTGGATTCCGGATCCGCTTCTAATTTTATTGATTTCGATTTTGCTCAGGCTGTAGGGATTCCTACAATTCCGTTGAAGGGTGTTATACAAATTATTGCTCTTGATTCCACACCTCTGGGTAACGGGAGGGTAGAATTTTGTACTCCTGAGGTTACCCTTACTGTAGGGGTCTCTCATTCTGAAGTTTGTTCATTCCTAGTATTAAAGAATTTACCTGCTGATCTTGTCCTGGGTTTGCCTTGGTTACAGGACCACAATCCGGTAATCAATTGGTCATCAGGTGAATTGGAAAAATGGGGGTCTAAGTGTAACCAGTGCTGTAAGTCTATACTGCAAGCTGGAACCACTGTTGAGTCTCTTGTCCTTCCAGAGTATATCAGAGACTTTTTAGATGTGTTTACTATGTCTGAGACTGACTTCCTTCCTCCCCATCGGCCTTATGATTGTTCCATTGAGATCATTGAAGGGTCTAAATATCCCAAGGGCCGTATTTATAATCTTTCAGCCCCAGAACGTCAGGCCATGAAGGAGTACCTTACTGAAAGTCTGGCTAAGGGTCATATCAGGCCTTCAGTATCACCAATGGGGGCGGGGTTTTTCTTCGTCAGTAAAAAGGATGGAGGGTTAAGGCCGTGTATTGATTACAGGGAACTGAACAAAATTTCAGTAAAAAACAGGTACCCCCTGCCCCTTATTCCAGATTTATTGAACCAGGTCCAAGGATCCTGCTGGTTCTCTAAACTGGACTTAAAAGGGGCCTATAATTTGATTAGGATCAGGGAGGGGGATGAATGGAAGACAGCTTTCAATACCCCAGAGGGTCACTATGAGTACCAAGTGATGCCTTTTGGGTTGAGTAATGCACCGGCTGTTTTTCAAAATTTTGTCAATGATATTTTTAGACCATTTTTGGGGAGGTTTATGATTGTCTATATTGATGATATTCTCATTTTTTCGGCTGATTGGGAATCACATGTCTCTCACACTAGACAGGTGCTGGAGGTGTTACGCAAAAATCAATTATTTGTTAAAGGGGAAAAGTGTACGTTTGGTGTCCAGGAGGTGGCCTTTCTAGGTTATATCCTCACCCCTTTTTCTTTTAAAATGGACCCAGCAAAGGTACAAGCCATCCTAGATTGGGTACGACCTACCTCCCTAAAGGCGCTCCAGCGCTTTCTAGGATTTGCTAACTTTTACCGTAAATTTATTAAAAATTTCTCGGTTTTGGCCAAGCCCATTACGGATCTGACTCGTAAGGGAGCAGATCTGGCCAATTGGTCCCCGGCAGCCATAGAGGCATTTGAATCTCTTAAAAGATCTTTTATTAATGCTCCTGTTTTGATCCAACCCGACCAAACTAAGCCTTTTATAGTGGAGGTTGATGCTTCTGAGGATGGCGTTGGAGCTGTTCTGTCTCAGGGATCCTCCACTTTAACTAATCTCAAGCCATGCGCTTTTTTTTCACGCAAATTCTCGCCTGCCGAAAAGAATTATGACATCGGCAACAGGGAATTATTAGCTATTAAATGGGCTTTTGAGGAATGGCGTCATTTCTTGGAGGGGGCATTACATCGTGTCATGGTCCTCACGGATCACAAAAATCTGATGTTTCTGGAATCAGCTAAGCGGTTAAATCCTAGACAGGCAAGGTGGGCTTTGTTTTTTACTCGTTTTGACTTTTGTGTTACCTTCAGGCCCGGAAGTAAGAACATTAAGGCGGATGCCCTGTCAAGAAGCTTCCATGCTTGTCAACTTCCTGAGGGTCCGCCTGAACCCATCCTGCCTGCTGACATCATTGTGGCAGCCGCCACAGCTGATTTGACTTCTGAAATTTCGGCGGGACAACATCTGGCTCCGCCTGACACTCCCACAGATAAGTTATTTGTGCCGGCTCATTTACGTTTGCGGCTGCTGGGTGAGTGTCACAACTCCGTGTTATGTGGACATCCAGGTATTAATGCCACTAAAGAGTTAATTTCTAGGGAATTTTGGTGGCCTTCTATTTCTAGGGATGTTCAGGCCTTTGTAACTTCCTGTAGCACATGCGCCAGGTCCAAGAATCCTAAGACGCGTCCTATGGGTGAGCTACATCCATTACCCATTCCTGATAGACCATGGTCCCACTTGTCTATGGATTTTATCACTGACCTGCCGTGTTCTGATAGTAAAACTGTGATTTGGGTGGTAGTGGACAGGTTCAGTAAAATGTGTCATCTCATCTCATTGTGTAAATTACCTACTGCAAAAGTTTTGGCCTCTCTGTTTATTGATCATATTGTAAGAATTCATGGTATACCGGAAAACATTGTATCAGATAGGGGTGTGCAATTTGTCTCCAGGTTTTGGAAGGCCTTTTGTCATAAGATTGATATTTCCTTGTCTTTTTCGTCGGCCTTCCATCCAGAGACTAATGGTCAGACTGAGCGCCTTAATCAATCTGTTGAACAATTTCTTAGATGTTATGTTGCGGACAACCAACATCAATGGTCTAGATATTTGTCTCTCGCCGAATTTGCCATAAATAACAGGGTTAATACATCCTCTGGGATATCGCCGTTCTTTTGTAATATGGGTTTCCATCCGCGTTTTGGTTCTTTTTCCTTGTCTACATCTGTTGTTCCAGAGGTCAACTCTTTTGCTCAAGAACTGTGCACAGTTTGGGCGCAGGTTCAAACGAACCTGAAAAAAGCCCAAGAGACCCAAAAGATTAAGGCAGATAGGAAGCGCTCGAATGGTGTTGATTTCAGGGTGGGGGACAAAGTGTGGCTTTCGACAAAAAACCTAAAGATGAAAGTACCTTCTTATAAGTTCGCGCCTCGGTTCATTGGTCCGTACGAGATCACCAAGGTGATTAATCCTGTGTCTTTTAAACTGTGTCTACCTGAATCTTTTCGCATCCACAATGTATTTCACAAATCATTGTTAAAGGATTATGTTGCTCCCGTTTGTCCAGAGAATCAACCTCCGCCTCCAGTACAGGTGGCAGGACAAGCGGAACATGAGGTTGCTAGTATTATTGATGTAAGAAAGGTTCGGAATTCCTTCCAGTATCTCGTACACTGGAGGGGATTTGGTCCGGAGGACAGATCTTGGGTACCGTTGACCAGGATGCATGCTGATACTCTCATCAGGAATTTCCATCTGCAGCATCCCGATAAGCCTGCTCCCGCTGGTAAGGGTCCGGTGGCCCCTCGTGAAGGGGGGGGTACTGTCACGCGAGGTCGGCGTCGTGCTCCCTCTGCACGACGTCGCCGGACCTCTCCGCCCCCTAGAGACGAGCAATAGGGAATTGAAGTGCTGGTCTTGTCAGCCAGCACTTCATGAGTTAATTCTCTGTTTGGGTTTAGCCATGTGGTGCTGATCACACCACATGGCTACTTTGCATACTGTTTTGGCTGCAATGCTCCGCCTCAGGTCATGTGATGCTGGCCACATCACATGATCCTGTGTGGGCTATTTAAAGATGGCAACTGCCTAGACAAGTTGCCTGTTATTGGTTTTCCTGTACAGTGCTGGTGTTTTTGTTGCAGTTATTGGATTTCAGTGGATTCAGACTTCGGCTTGTGGACTTGGACTTCGCCTTTGCTTTTCCCCTGGTATTGACGTGACCTCCTGATATGACCCCTTGGCTAGTTGACTACTCTGTATTGTGTTTGTTCTGTCTGTGTTTGTTATTCCCTTTGTTTCCCCTTTCCTTGCCCCTGCACTTACTCAGGTCAGGGCCTGTCGACCAGTTACGGTTCTGCCATCTAGGGCTTATACTGTAAGTAGGCAGGGACAGTGGTTGGGGTTACAGTCAGGGCTCACTTTCCTCCCTTCCCCTCGTGACACATCTGTTATGCTTATTTATGCACATTTAGCATCTGTTTCAGCCATTTCCATCTGAAATCTGTTATTTTAGATGGAATAAAAAGTCCTGGATGCTAATTGAGTTTTTTCCATGGCATATAGAAATAAGAACGCCAGTTTTTATTTGGTCTGCATTGTTAATGGCCACACAGTTATTGTGCGTGCTGCACAACCATTAATAATGCAGACTAACTAAACAGTGGGGTCCTAATTATTTAATTCTCATCTGGGTGCACTGTACTGAAGGGTAGCACAACTGAGTGGTCATATAGTCATTAAAAATGCACAAATTGTATAAATCAATTAATTCAATATGATAAGTTCTCCACCTGCGATGGACTGTCCCATTATTTGATGAAGCTTCCCCTGCTGCTTGATTGACAGCGCTGGAACTCTCATCTGACCCTGACAATCTCATACCTTTGGCCAACAGAGTAAATTGCACATTTTGCAAAAGAAAAAAAAACATTACAACATTTCCTCAGGTTCGTCAAAACATTTTGTAGAGCAACATGGAGAGAACCTGGATATTTGAGATTTGGTTTCAGGTTCGCAAAATTTTCAAAAAGTTTTGTTCAGACCCAAACTGATTTTACATAAATAAAAGTTGCTCTAATAGCCCTGAAAAATGGTAAATAACTCCTTCTAGTCTCCTAGGATTTTAAATTTTTTAAGAGTTTTTTTTATTTTCTCTCCCCTTTCCCCTAAGGTTTTAAATGCAAAGACATCAATAGCACACAATGTCTGAGTGACACTGACATATATAGTTATGCGTAAAGACATGGTTGACACTGTTAACATAATGTTTATTTAAAAACACACTGTGCTGTGGTATGTGTTATGCTTTTTTATACAAAGCTTCCAAAAGTTGTCACTTAGGACAACAAAAGTTGTCCCTTAGGGCCAGATGATGTTTAAACATACACAGTGTTATGGACAAAAAAAAAAACTGGTTTCTTAGTGGACTAAGCATCCAAAATTATACCTTAACAAGGTCAGGATGTTTGCTTATATTTATACATGCCCAAGTGATAGTTGTCAGAAGAAACAGTGTCTGGTTCTGAACAAGCCTAGAAAAAAATGTCCTTGTTAATTGTGAGCAGCAGGAGTACAGTGTGGATGCAGAAAGGGTAGGGTAAATGTGGCATGTGACAGCACAGCAGCAGCAGTAGCAGCACAGCATGGAACAGACAAGGCAGTAGACAGGAAATTAGCAAAAGTAGTAGTGGTGGGTGTGTAAGGTTAATATTGGAGACAGTATTAGCAATGCCAATGTGTGAGTAAAATGGTGTTACTAGCCATTTTACTAGTTTTGTCTAAAGCAATTCTGAAAAGCTTTGTGTTTGGCAAATTCATTTTTTGCTTCAAATCGTTCATCCTTACAATAAGCTTTAAGCAACATTTGTTCCTGTTTTGATACGTGTTTTGATATTCAGTATATTCTAATTTTCCTAGTAGCAATATGTCATTTCTAGAGCCTATAGAGTAATTTCTCCCTTAGTCTATTTAGTTTTAAGAGTTGGGTTTCCACATGCCTATATGCTATGAGTATGGTTAAAGGAATGAGATCTGCACACCTTTCTGCACACCTGTGGTTGTCAGATCACTGTGCAGCCAATCACTGGCCTTAGCTGTATAGGGCACAAGACTGCTGAGACTAGTGATTGGCCTTGATTTATTTTGAGCAGGAGTATTTTACTTGTCATGTTGGTGGAAAGCTGCTATCGCTAAGCATCAAGTACATGATATATAAATCCTTTTCAGCCCCAACTGAATAACAATAGTTTTTTTTTTGTTTTGTTTTGTTTTTATAGCAATTGGTTTACTTTTCTTTATTTTTTTTTTACATTTATAGACTAGCTATTAAAATTAATAGATATATAAAGATAATTTATACTTTACTGTTTTGTTTCATTACTCAGGTAACTATTGCAGGTTTTCCCTCTCTTCTCAAATTGTATATCCACTTTATTTTCAGATATCTACGATGTTACTTAACACCTTAAGGACCTAGGACGAGAATGCTCGTCCTAATATGGCGTTACTTAACGCCCTAGGATGAGCATTCTCGTCCTAGGGTTAAGGTGGTGCTGCTGCCCCGCTGCCGCAATCTGCAGCAGGGGCCCGGCTGATACTAACAGCCGGGCCTCTGCTGTATCCGCCAGCACCGGTGATTACACCGATGCCGGCGGATTAACCCCTTGTATGCCGCGGTCACGCTGACCGCGGCATACAAGATAATTGCGGCAGCTGTTAAAGCCATTGGGTCCCCGTGAGGCGTGGGGGGGGGGCGATGGCTGAGATGGAAGCCCCGATGCCTTGCCCAGAGGCATCGGGACTCCCATCTACGGAAGCCCAGGAGACCCAGCCACAGCGCTGGGTCTCCTAGGCAACGGTCAGCATCTCACAGCGTCTCACATTTCATCACAAAAAATGAACCAAGCGATCAAAAAAGCGTATGCCCCCAAAAATAGTACCAATCTAATCGTCATCTCATCCCGCAAAAAATGAGCCCCTACCTGAGACAATCACCCAAAAAATAAAAAAAAAACTACAGCTCTCTGACTATGGAGACACTGAAACATGTTTTTTTGTTTCAAAAATGATATTATTGTGTAAAACTTAAAAAAAATAAAAATAAGTATACATGTTAGGTATCGCCACGTCCGTAAAAACCTGCTCTACAAAAATATAGCATGATCTCTCCCCTCAGGTGAACACTGTAAAAGATAAAAAATAAAAACTGTCTAAAAGACGACTGAGGGGAGATCTAATAACTAAGTAAAAGAGGATTCTTTACGGTAAGAGCAGTGAGACTATGGAACTCTCTGCCCGAGGAGGTGGTGATGGTAAGTTCAGTAAAAGAGTTCAAGAGGGGCCTGGATGTATTTCTGGAGGGTAATAATATTACAGGTTATAGTTACTAGATATGGGTTGTTGTTGATCCAGGGAGTAATTCTGATTGCCTGATTGGAGTCGGGAAGGAATTTTTTCCCCTAAAGTGAGGAAAATTGGCTTCTACCGCACAGGGTTTTTTTGCCTTCCTCTGGATCAACTTGCAGGAAAACAGGTCGAACTGGATGGACAGATGTCTTTTTTTCGGCCTTATAAACTATGTTACTATGTTACTAAAAAAAGCCATTTTTTGTCACATTTCATCACAAAAATTATAATACCAAGCGATCACAAAAGCGTATGCCCCCACAAATAGTACCAATCTAATCGTCATCTCATCCCGCAAAAAATGAGCCCCTATATGAGACAATCGCCCAAAAAATAAAAAAATTACAGCTCTCTGACTATGGAGACACTAAAATGTGATTTTTTTTTTTGTGCTTCAAAAATATTGTGTAAAACTTAAATAAATAAAAAAGTATACATATCAGATATTGCCGCGTCCGTAACGACCTGTTCTATAAAAATATCACACGATCTAACCTGTCAGATGAATGTTGTAAATAACAAAAAATAAAAACAATGCCAAAACTTCTAGTTTTTGTTACCTTGCCTCACAAAAAGTGTAATATAGAGCTATCAAAAATCATATGTACCCTAAAATAGCACTAACAAAACTGCCAACTTATCCCGTAGTTTCCAAAATGGGGTCAGTTTTTTGGAGTTTCCTACTCTAGGGGTGCATCAAATGTGACATGGCAACTTAAACTTTTTCCAGTGAAATCTGCCCTGGCATTCCTTTCCTTCTGCGCCCTGCCGTGTGCCTGTACAGCAGTTTACGATGACAAATGGGGCATTTCTGTAAACTACAGAATCGGGGTAATAATTACTGAGTTTTGTTTGGCAGTTAACCCTTGCTTTATTCTCAAAATAAAATGATTCATATGGAAAATCTGTCAAAAAAGTGAAATTCGGAAATTTTGGCTACATTTTCCTTTAATTCTTGTGGAACACCTAAAGGGTTAAAAACGTTTGTAAAATCAGTTTTGAATACCTTGAGGGGTGTAGTTTCTAAAATGGGGTCATTTTTGGGTGGTTTCTATGATGGAAGCCTCACAAAGTGACTTCAAACCTGAACTGGTCCTTAAAAAGTGGGTTTTGGAAATTTTGTGAAAAATTTCAAGATTTGCTTCTAAATTTCTAAGCCTTCTAACGTCCCAAAAAAATAAAATGTAATTTTCAAAGTGATCCAAACCTGAAGTAGACACATGGGGAATGTAAAGTCATAACTATTTTTGGAGGCATTACTATGTATTTTAAAAGTAGAGAAATTGACATTTGGAAATTTGCAATTTTTTCAAAATTTTTGGTAAATTTGGTATTTTTTTTATAAATAAGAATGAAATATTTTGACTCAAATTTACCACTGTCATGAAGTACAATATGTGATGAGAAAACAATCTCAGAATGGCCTGGATAAGTAAAAGCGTTCTAAAGTTATCACCACATAAAGTGAGACATGTCAGATTTGCTAAAAATGGCCTGGTCCTTAAGGTGAAAAATGGCAGGGTCCTTAAGGGGTTAATATATGGGTAGTGCGATTGTTTTATTTGTCTAAATTCAATAAGTGGTTTAAAATATAGGGTATTTCTAAACTGATAATTTTAGCTTATGCTGGGTCTATAAATAAATGCAGTCTTTCTGTAGAGGCACCACCTTATATAACATTCATTTAAATGAAATAAAATGCTATGACTGTTTCATAGTTTCTGTTAAACTATTTACTTTATTTCCATCTAATCAATTCCTTATGTTTTCTCAGCATTTAGAAATGAAAGCAATAAAAGCAGAATAGATGGGTTCAAAATATTTACAAGTGTCGTTCCATTGGTAATCTAACTCACAAGAATATCTTAACAAAGATATTAAATATTTTATGTTTATAATCTTTAGAGGAATATTATATTACACTTACAGTATGACTTGAAACATATGCAGCAAATGAAACAAAAATAAAACTGGACGTTGTAGATGGAATCACACAGTAGTTAGAAAATATTGTACCATAAATAACCACCATAATAACATAAAGTTTTTGTTTAACAGACCAAGATTACTCTTGGTAAAAGCAACACAAACCTACGTTTTAGACTGGTCTTAATAAAGCCCTAAGCTGGCAGAGGAGCTGTTGAAGTTATGAAGAGGAGCTGGCCTCGCCATAACTTTGGCGCATCCATTACCAGTCCTAAATGTAAGACAGCTTCCTTGCTGGTTTACATTTAAACAATTTTCTATGCCTAAAACCGGTGTAGAAAATAGTAAATGAGATTGGCCTGCCAGTCCGTTCTCTTTGCCACCCACGCCACACCCACAAGTTTATAACTGGCGTAGGCGGGGAAAAGTCACAAGTAGCAGCGCAACTAATCATTGTGTCACCATCTGCATCTGACATACACCTAATTTAGGCGTATTTCAGTATAATTAATTAACCCCTTTGTGTATTAGACACTTAAGAAAGTATTTAAGGATTAAACCATGTGGTTCCTCTATATCAATCAGGGCTATATCATATAGATATATCATTATCTAATCTACACATGAGAGTGTAGTTTTTTTTTTTTTTTGACTAGTTTAAAAATGTCAAGCAAATGGGATCTGAGCTGCACTACTCTGACATGACCACTACACAGTCTGCTTCTGGGTCTGTCTGCTGTTTTTGTTTCCACTGACGGCAGTTGTCAAAATCAATGGGGCTGGTGTTTGTTGGAGCCCTAGTGATATGATACTGTTGCGGATAAGTTATCAGTATCCCGAGACTGGAAAACCCCTTTAAAGGGACACTAAACCACTAAACACATAAAAAAGTAAAATTAAATACAAGTATAAAAATAAGCCTCTTAGATATACCTACAAGACTGTCAACAATCTGCAACAGCAAGCAGTTTTGCTGGAATCTTGCAGGCAGTGAGGAGCCCTTTTCGCCCTTCCTCTACCATCTGTGGCTAGAGACCACTCTGGGCACCAGCATGAGATTTAAAAAAACGGAAGGGTGGGGTGGAGCTTAGTCCACATTGACTATAAGAAAATGAGAAAATGCCCCTATTAGTATTACCTTTAGGGCTCATTCAGTTGGTATCTGTGTTTTGCGTTTCGCTCATGGCCGGCACTATGATAGAAATGACTATTCTTGTCCACAATTGCAGACAAGAATAGGACTTGCTCTATCTTTGTTACGCGGCCGTGGAACGTAACTACGAATGCGGATAGCACACATCTTTTGTGGCCCCATTGAAATGAATGGGTCCATTTGCGGAACGGATGCTGACCCATTCATACGGTCATCTGAATTAGCCCTCACTTTCTGCAAACTACTCAGCTTTCACTACACTCACAATTTGACTGGAAGGGAGACTTATTTAGGCACATTTAGTATTCAGCAGTCCCTACTCCAGCTCCACATGCTTTGTTACCCCACTTTCCTCGGATCCCAAAAGGCAAATAAATGGGGTGCTAGCACATAATTTAGGAGCCAGTTTAGGAATTTCCATATGTTATATTACCCAGTTTTCCCATTACTCTGAAAGGCAAATATGGGATGCTATCACAAAATTTGGGAGTAAAATGGGGATTTAGTTGGGTAAATTTAGTATCCCTATTAAAGCTCTGTATGCTGTTACACAGCTTTCCCAGGGGAAAAAATATTGGAAACTATGGCACACAACTTTGGAGTGATAATGTGGTTTTATTTAGGTAGGTTTTGTATTTAGTAGTCCCTATTACAGCTCCATAAAATATGTTACCCTACTTTCTCAGGATCCTGAAAGGTAAATGTGGGAAATGATAGCACATTATTCTGCAGTAAGAACGGGATTTATTTACATATGTTTTGTATTTAGCAGTCCCTATTACAATTTCACAGATTTCCCAGCAGCCTTAAAGAGAAATTTAGCAAGCATTGGCACAATTTAGTATTTATTTAGGTATGTATAGTATTCAGCAATCTCTGTTACAGCTCTGCATGCTATGTTACCCAGCTTTCCTTGACTCTCAAAGGCAATGCTGTCTAGCTATACTACAATATTGAGTTACATTTGTCCATTGCAGGTTCACAGAGATTCTCACCCAGCTTTTCCAGGCTATTAGATTTCATATCAGGCTGATTAGTCTGGTGTATGAGAGTTAGGACTTTATCAGTACATAACAAGACAAGTCTGCCATTCTGCAGTCTGAAAAAGCTGGGTAATGGAAGACATATTGGTAATATGAAGTAAACACATTGCTGCAATCTATCATATATAGTATCAGGACAATAGTTTTCTTTCTAGGATATAGCTATGCTACACAGTCGAAATGTGTTGTTTTTTTTTTACTGCCAAGCCATTGGAGTGATTTTAATATGTTTAAAGAAGAACTCCCGCAAATTTTTTTATTCCATGTCCTGCTAGAAATGTACATGATGTAAACTGTAGTGAATGTCATTTTCTTACCAGTGGCTGTATTTTTGAGTTATATATCCCTGATGTTTCTCATCTGTGTCATGTGACTAGGAATCAGACCCACCAACTCACACCACATCTTATGTGGGGACAGGAAGTCTAATTCTCTATGCATTCCTATGGGAGCCTCACTTTCAGTTTCATAGGAATGAATAGAGCAGTAACTGGATTCCTGTCCTGGGTCAGTTGGAGGTCAGGGAGTTGGTCACATGACCTAGCTACAATAAGAAGGGAGTTCTTCTTTAAGTAAAGATACTATGGTTTTAACTTGCTGAGTGCTGGGCATTTATCCCTTGCAAGTATTGGTGCTATTGGTACTATGGCTGGCAATGTATTTAGTTCATACTATTGGTAACAGACTTCTTCCAACAAAATAGCCATGCTCACTGTGTAGACAAAGTATGAAGTCTAAACCCAGATCCCTCCCGCTAAACTTGCTCACATGCGGTAGCATCAGAGGGCGGAGAGGGAGTAATTACGGGTACTAACATACCAAGCATATACAAAACTGTAATTAATGTAAATGAAGGTGGTTGCCCAGTGTAAAAAACAAAAACAAAACAAACTAAAATCAGCAACCAATACCTGGTAAATCCCCACTGTTTCAGCACCAGCACCCTGGTGGCCCTCTGAATCTTTGTTTACTTCCCTACAGCCATTACAGACCATACATTGCTAGGGTCTTAAAAGCTCAACATTGTCAAGCTGAGTTACTAGATGACCCTGTAATACTATATGTAGTGAAGGCAGTGCGGTATAATCATCTGTACAGTTCTTTTCAAAACACACATGTGCTTTAAGAACACCAAAACTGTTGCAGCTGCCCCCTTTTGACAATAAAAGGTTAATGATCTTTTTTATGACAGTGGAGTATGTTCTGCAGCCTGTGCGTCCATAAATCTTCTTTCCTGTCTCCTCCATAAGGTCCCATTCACACGACCATAGTATTGCGTGGCCGCAATAATGCGGACCCGCAATACTACGGGTGCCGCCCACCGTGTGTTCCGCAATGTGCGAAACACACGGCCAGGCGTCCCATTAAAAATGTCTATACTTGTCCGCTGTTACGGACAAGTATAGGACATGTTCTATATTTTCTTGCGGAGCCACGGCATGGAGCCGCGGCTCGGCAAGATCGTGTGCTGGCCAAAGAGGTAAACTGGCCCGCACCTATTCCTCAATTTTGCGGAATAGGTACGGACCCGTTCACACGGTCGTATGAATGGGCCCTTATAGTAACTCAGTGTGCCAAAAGAATTATGATAAACAGGCTACCAAAGAAATCAAATAAGTACAACAATTCTTAGTGTGGTGAGGGAGACCAGTGACTCCCCCTAACTTGTGGGTCCTGTCACAAGCGTGACCTCTGCGACCCCTATAGTTAAACCATTAAGTGTGCCAAATTCACTCATAGGTGCTATACAGATTTTAACATTTAAGAATCTTTGTCTTGATGGATTTACTGAAAACTCACCTTTTTAAATATTTTAAAAGATTTTACTGGGTTTATATTTTAACATAAAAATGTACTCAACAGACTAAAAAATGTATTACAACTAACTGTTCTACAATATATATTTTATGGAAAAAAAATAAAATATTAAAGTGATATGCTAGGCCAAAATACAATATTTCCCTAACCAGTTGGTTTGACTAGAAAATTTTCTAGCTGGTTAGATTCATTGCCCTTGCAAAAGAATCAAATCAGAAAATATATCAGCATTATTCATTACTTGTTCTTCACTGAGTGAGATTAAGCTAAAGGAAAAAAAGAAATGAATGAAACGTTGGAAACAAGACATGATATCATATAGTAATGAATGCATTTACATAATAAATTCAAAACCTGAATGTGCAACTTCAACCAAATTGTGACTATGCCGAGCCAATAATAAGGAAATTGCATTTAAAGAAGAACTCCCGCAAAAATTTTCTTCAAACATTTTCTTACCAGTGGCTGTATTTGTGAGTTATATCTTCCTGATGCTTCTCATCTGTGTCATATGACCAGCAATCAGACTCACCAACTGACACAGCATCTTATATATTGACAGGAAGTCTGTTTCTCTATGCATTCCTATGGGAGCCTCACTCTGAGTCTCATAAGAATGAATGGAGAAGTAATTGACTTCCTTTCCTGTGTCAGTTGGAGATCGGAGAGTTGGTCACATGACACAACTACAGTTAGAAGATAGAGGATAGCTCACAGATACAGTCACTGGTGAGAAGATTGCATTCACTACAGATTACATTATGCACCTTTCTAACAGGTCAGAGAATAAAAAATTTTGCGGGAGTTCTATTTTAATCGACATTTCTGTTTTTACAACTTATGCGTAAATATGTATGTTTTTTTTTATAAAAGCGGGTGGAAAGTTTTATGGACATTTAGGGTCATTTATTAGAGATGAGCAAATTTCATATTTTGAAATTCGTTCATGCTTCATTTGGTGGTAAAAGGTGAATTGCGTTTTGGATTCTGTTACCACAGACCATAACACAATTCTATGACGGAATGCATAACGGAATGCCTTTAGAGGCATTCCGTTTTTCATTCCATCATAATAGAAGTCTATGGCCTGCATAACGGATCCATCCCGTTTCCGTTTTGCAGGGGAGTCCTCTCCTGCATAATGGAGAAGGGACGGTGTAGTTGAGTAAAGCTCCTGACTAACCCGACAGATGATGTTGGAGAGAGAAGCATCTGGGAAAAGTGAATACTTTTGCAGCTGCTTTGCCCTCTCTGTCCATTGAATATATATACATTTTTGGCAGAAAAGAACATGTGTATGGAGGAGTTGGGAGAGATAGTGGTTGGTCAAATGATAATTAAGCTAACAGTTATCAAATGTGCATAGATAGCCATCTTTAGTTACAGGACAGCTGAGCTTACTGTGAAGTGGGCAATAATTTGAAATTGTGCTACTCTAGGTTCTTGGTGTTGTGATGAAAAACAGTGGAATTTATAGGAATGATGTTATAGGAGTTAAACTGGTGAAAATCAGTTTAAATACCCGATTTATAGAGAAGAAATAGCATTCCATGCACTTTCAGTTGAAATAAAAAGTAGTATGGGAAAAATAGTTAAAAGAGTTGTCCAAGTTATTTTTTTGTTCTTTGTATGTTTCTAATTGAATACATATAAGGGGTTTTCAATTAACTTACTTCATCTACAGTGACCGTATTCTCCTAGTTAGCTAAGTGTCACATGACCTATGAGCTTCTTTCCCCACTCTGATGACGGTCCGTGCACAAGCCTGAGGGAACGGCAGGGAGAAGGTCCACCTCTGTGCAGTGAACGTCACTATGGGCTGTGTTGGTTGGAGTGATAAGGCATTCTTCCCTGCACTGCCCGATTTGCTGGCTGAGCTGCCTGTCCTGTGTCTCCCCTCCCACAGGATTCTTCAGCAAAGTTTAACCACTTCTATCATAAGCAGCACAGACTCAGGGTTGGAGGCTCTGCCTCAGGTGCTGAGCAGCTGCAGGGTGTCCTTTTCTCCAGGCACTGAAGAGTGGAGGAGTAAATAGACAGTTGTAGCAGTAAATTAAGATAAGGAATATAAATGTTTTATTGTCCTAAAACATAGATATCCAGTCTATGAATGTGATGAACCCAAAAGGTCTGAGGAGCACATTACTTAAAGGGGTTGTCCCACGAAAAATATTATACAGCTTTCAAACCAGCACCTGGATCTAAATACTTTTGTAATTGTTTGTCATTAAAAATTTTGTACAGCTACTGAGTTATTCAATAAAGTGTATCTGTATAGGACCACTTACTTTCTTATTTCTTTGACCTGCTCACTGAGCAGGCCGCACATGCTCAGTTTCAACTTTTAACTGCCTCCTGAGCTGTGATAGGCAGAGCATGGACACGCCTCCTGAGCTTGCAGCAGAAAAGACATTCCCCGAGCTGTCAGCTTGATATGAATCTAGCAGAGCAATGAATGTGGAGATCTGTGGATCCATGTGAGGTACAGAGCTGGTTCTTGCTTTGTTAGAAAGAGGTTATCATGTGCTATATGATGTCTGATTTTCATTTTTACATTATTCGTGGGATAACCCCTTTAAGATATATAGGACATAAATCCATGAAACACATTAATTCCTGATCTGAGTGTGTCAAAGGTTGTAAGGTTGTAAGTGTGTATAAGCTTGTATTCCCAGATTCTCCTGTCTTTCTGAAATTAGAAATTGTCTTTTAGTATCAAGACTTTCATTGTCTGTGATGTTGTAATCATGTCTGCAAAAATGTTTTAGTAGTATAGGCAAATCTATCCTTTCTTCTTTTATTGAGGGGAAATGAGAGTTAATTCTTGTTTTAAGCTTTTGACCAGTTTCACTGATGTAAAGACCCACAGTAGGACATTTGGTACATGTGATCAAATAGACCACATGCATTCCCATCTCCACTAGATACCCAGTTTGGGCTGTTTATAAGCTACTGCTTTCAAATGTATATATTTTGCATAATTTATTATAACATTTTTATTTATATTCATTGAATGATAAAAATGCCAAATATCTCAGTGCTGAATTTATTTTATTTTTACAAGTTGATTTTTCATCAAAAGACTAATACAATTTGGATTGTAGCATAGAAATAGCATATGACAGTCAAGGGAGCACTTTTCTTAGAATGTTATCCAAGGACTTAATGTTCAGCATGGAGACGTTCAATTAAATAGCTTCTTCATCTTTATGGGAATTCAAAAAGACTGCACTAAATGTATCCTACCCTTACAATTTAATAGCACGTTCAGCCTATTTATAAAATAGCATAGCATTCAAACATAAGGACATACAATTTTAACACGGCTCATTCAATTATGGGCTTCAAACTCTGAAACCCTTTTCTTAATGGAAATATTGTCTGTCTTTAGTAATAATTAGAGATGAGCGAGCATACTCGTCCGAGCTTGGTGCTCGTTCGTGTATTACTCGTAAGTGCTCGCTGCTCGGACGAGTATCTCGCCATACTCGAGGAAATGGCAACTTCCGCATCGTGCTTTTTTGGCGCCTATAAACACAGCCAATCACAAGCCAGGAGACTCTTCGGTACACCCAGCATCACGTGGAGCCCTTACATGTCGATAGCAGGGGTTGGCTGGCCTGATCAGGTGACCCTGGAATATACTAGTGACTGGCCGCGGAGCTCGGCTCAGATGCCGTCTGGATGTCATTAGGGATAGAGCTGCTGCCTTTCAGGGACAGTGTTAGGGCCTTCATTTAGTTCTCTGTTAGGCAGGAATCACCCACAAAGAACCCAACAGCCCTTCTAAGGGCTAGAAGAAATTTTTTTTTTTGTCTCCTGGCTTGGCTGGCAGGCTGGCACTAGTAGTGCAGCTATCGCCATATCTAACCCTGTTTTTTTTTTTTTATTGTTCTATCTCAGTGATACAAATCCATTGCACACAGCAGTGTGGAACCATTCTGTGTGTCACAGTTCAGCACACTCACTCCAATCTATATATACTGTCCAGGTGACACTTTCTGTACGTCACAGAATACAACCAAGTCATTTGCTACCAATATCATCTACAGCTTGATCCAGAAAACTCTCTGTGCGACATTTGTCTGGGTCGCAGACTAAATAGCCACCGTTAACAGGGTGTCAGTCAGTTCTACCATAGTTCCTGCACGTCACGTTCCCAAAAAAACAAAATTTAAAAAAAAATATAAAAAAACAAATATAAAAAAAATAAATAGTTTTTCAGTTGTTTTAGCTCAGTGATACAAATCCATTTTACTCAGCTGTGTGTAACCTTTCTGTGTGTCACAGTTCAGCACATTCGCTCCGATCCGTATATACTGTCCAGGTGACACTTTCTGTACGTCACAGAATACAACCAAGTCATTTGCTACCAATATCATCTACCGCTTGATCCAGAAAATTCTCTGTGCGACATTTGTCTGGGTCTCAGACTAAATAGCCACCGTTAACAGGGTGTCAGTGAGTTCTACCATAGTTCTTGCACGTCACGTTCCCAAAAAAACAAAATAAAAAAAAAAAATTATTTTTTCAGTTGTTTTAGCTCAGTGATACAAATCCATTTTACTCAGCTGTGTGTAACCTTTCTGTGTGTCACAGTTCAGCACATTCGCTCCGATCCGTATGTACTGTCCAGGTGACACTTTCTGTACATCACAGAATACAACCAAGTAATTTGCTACCAATATCATCTACCGCTTGATCCAGAAAATTCTCTGTGCGACATTTGTCTGGGTCGCAGACTAAATAGCCACCATTAACAGGGTGTCAGTGAGTTCTACCATAGTTCCTGCACGTCACGTTCCAAAAAAAAAAATTTTTTTTTTAAAATATAAAAAAACAAATATAAAAAAAAAATTAGTTTTTCAGTTGTTTTAGCTCAGTGATACAAATCCATTTTACTCAGCTGTGTGTAACCTTTCTGTGTGTCACAGATTAGCACATTCGCTCCGATCCGTATATACTGTCCAG
>ONZH01031264.1:0-28597 GCA_900303285.1 Rhinella marina
TACAAACAATTTTATTATGGCTCACCTCTTGGGCCTTAATACAATTTTTTCGAGGGCTCACCTCTTGGGCCTCCACATAATTTTTTCGAGGGCTCACCTCTTGGGCCTCCATATAATTTTTTCGAGGGCTCACCTCAAGCTAACTTTGCGCACTCATTAAAATATTTTCACAACAAGGACCTAAGAGCCCTCGATGGGAGAGCTTTGTGTGGGGGCCTGTTATAGGGAAGAGATGCGGCCCTGCGGGCTCTAGCCTGCCTTCTCCATGAGCCTCTGGCCAGCCCACGGCCTCTTCCTGCCTTTTGCGGTCCTACGCATCCCTCAACATCCCCACTGCTTACCTGCTAGACATGACACTGGGCCAGGTCGGGTCACTGACTTCGTCATACTCAACCACCTCCTCTTACACTGCCTCACTTTGCCTACAACAGCCTCCCTTGCTGGCAACTGTGTCTCATCATCGTCCCTAATCATTTTACACTTTAGTGCCCGTTCCACACCACCATCAGCTAGAGATGGAGCTTGCTCCAGTGTTTGGGCATCAGAACAAACAAAATCCTCAGATAGCTCCTGCGATTCTTGCATGGGTGGGAACACTGGGTTGATAACATTGGGCAGGGTGGGAGGAAGGAGGGTCAGAGTGAGGTCCCTGCAGTTTCTGCAGGCGATCGACGAGACTGGACTTTGTGGACTTGACTGGGTGGTGGACAGATTTCAAAGGAGAATCTAGAAGGAGAAGGAGGGGTTTGCCGAGCTGTCTGTAAGGGTTGCGGAAATCCAGACAGAACCAAGGCCCAAAACTTGGGTGGGGATAGCAGGTTTGCCCGTCCCCGCCTCCACAACATTCTCCCAGTGTGCCGTCAGGGAGATGTAGCATCCCCGGCCTCAAACCAAAGTGTTGGTGGTCAAATGGCCTTTTGCAGTAACCGTGTTACTCGGGCGTGGATGATGTTTTGGGACATGTGCCTGGGCAAGGCAGGGATGGCACAGAGGGAAAAATAGTGATGGCTTGATTGCTTTCCCCCTTGCCTATGCCATCTGTGGTTGTCAAAGGCAACGTGATTTTAAGGGGTGCAGAATTTTATCTTCTTTTTTGTCTAGTTTGGCTTGGGGTCCATGGCAATGTAGAGGAAAGAAGGTTTCCTTGTATGGTCTCACTTTACAAAGAGGTTAGATTGTCTTTGGAGTGTATTGTTGAGAGGCTGTGATAGTGGCATAATAGTGCGACTTGGGCGCGTTATATGCACCCAGACATGCTTCCCCTGCTGTCCTAGTTGCATTCCAGCAGTGTTGGCATCCTTTTCTGAGGTTTCAGGGTGGACTTGGTGACCTCCAAGTGGTCGAATTGAGATTTCCAAGTGGCGAGCATTTTTTTCCCATAGACTTTAATGGGATTCAATATTCGGTCGAATAGTCGAATTTCGCGGTCTATTCGAATCGAATTTCGAACTTTCGAATATTTCACTACTCGCTCATCTCTACCGCTGACCATCTGTGTTGACTCCTCAAAGTTGCTTAACACCTGACAGATATCAGACATCCACGTCCACTCCTTATTGTAGACTTGAGGAAGCTGACTGACCTGACTACCAGTTCTAGTGGAAGTTGACATCTGGCAGTCTACAATCGCTCTGCGCTGCTGGTAAACTCTGGATAACATATTTATTGTCGAATTCCATCTCGTGGGCAAGTCGCACAACAGTCGGTGAGCTGGCAGTTGTAGGCGCCGCTGCGCTGCCCTGAGAGTGGCAGCATCTGTGGTTGACTTGCGGAAATGCGCACAGATGTGGCGCACCTTGGTGAGCAAATCTGACAAATTGGGATATGTCTTGAGGAACCGCTGAACTATGAGATTGAACACGTGGGCCAGGCATGGCACATGTGTCAGTCTTCCGAGTTGCAGAGCTGCCACCAGGTTACGCCCGTTGTCACACACAACCATGCCTGGCTTGAGGTTCAGCGGTGCCAGCCACAGATCGGTCTGCGCCGTGATGCCCTGTAACAGCTCTTGGGCGGTGTTTTTTTTGTCACCCAAGCTCAGCAGTTTGAGCACCGCCTGCTTGGCGCTTACCCACGGCAGGGCTGCTGCGCCTAGACCTACCGACTGAAGGCGCCATGCCCACGGATGGTAATTCGGAGGAGGGGTTGGAGGAAGAGGCATAGTACATCTGAGAAACCGTGACCAAGGTAGGCCCTGCAATCCTCTGTGTGGGCAGTACATGAGCGGCCCCAGGTTCAGACTCGGTCCCAACCTCCACCAAGTTAACCCAATGTGCCGTCAGTGAGATATAGTGTCCCTGCCCGGCAGCACTTGTCCACGTGTCCGTTGTTAGGTGGACCTTATAACTAACCGCGTTGGTCAGGGCATGGATGATGTTCTTTGACACGTGCTGGTGTAGATTATTTAAGAAAAGATGTTTGACCTCAGGGAGATCAACCATCATCAGCACTGCACTGTATAATATATATCTGAGAGGAAAAACGTATATTTTCTACACTCTGGCTAGTGTGCAGCACACGACACAAATTTGCACTGCACTGTAGTATATATGACTGAGAGAAAAAACATAGTCTTTAGACGGCGGCTATTGCACCGCAAACCACTCAATTTTTTACTGCACTATAGGATATATAACTGAGAGGAAAAACGTATATTTTCTACATTCCGGCTAGTGTGCAGCACACGACAGAATTTTTCACTGCACTGTATAATATATAACTTAGAGAAAAAACGTATACTTTCTACACTCTGGCTAGTGTGCAGCACACAACAGAATTTTTCACTGCACTGTATAATATATAACTGAGAGGAAAAACGTATATTTTCTACACTCCGGCTAGTGTGCAGCACACGACAGAATTTTTCACAGCACTGTATAATATATAACTGAGAGGAAAAATGTATACTTTCTACACTCCGGCTATTGTGCAGCACACGACAGAATTTTGCACTGCAATGTATGATATATAACTGAGAGGAAAAATGTATATTTTCTACACTCCGGATAGTGAGCAGCACACGACAAAATTTTGCACTGCACTATATAGTATACAACTGAGAGGAAAAGCGTATATTTTCTACACTCCGGCTAGTGTTCAGCAAACGACAGAATTTTGCACTGCAATGTATGATATATAACTGAGAGGAAAAACGTATATTTTCTACACTTCGGCTAGTGTGCAGCACACGACAGAATTGTGCACTGCTCTGTATAATATATAATGAGGGAAAACTTATAGCTGGCTGTGTGCAGCACAACAGAATTTTTACTGCACTGTATATGTATAAGGAGAAACGAATTTTCTCTACTTCCGGCTATGTGCTGCACACACAGAATTTTTAACTGCACTGTAATAATATACTATGAGGGGAAAAACGTTATATTTTTCCTAGCACTCCGGCTAGTTGCTAACAACAACAGAATTTTGCAATGCACTGTATAATATATAACTGAGTTGAAAAAGTATATTTTTCTAGACTCCGCTATGTGCAGCACACGAAAGAATTTGCACTGCACTGTATAATAATAACGAGAGGAAAAACGTATATTTTCTACACTCCGCTAGTGTGCAGCACACGACAGAATTTTGCACTGAATATATGATATATAACTGAGAGGAAAAATGTATATTTTCTACACTCCGGATAGTGAGCAGCACACGACAAAATTTTGCACTGCACTATATAGTATACAACTGAGAGGAAAAGCGTATATTTTCTACACTCCGGCTAGTGTTCAGCAAACGACAGAATTTTGCACTGCAATGTATGATATACAACTGAGAGGAAAAACGTATATTTTCTACAATTCGGCTAGTGTGCAGCACACGACAGAATTGTGCACTGCTCTGTATAATATATAACTGAGAGGAAAAACTTATATTTCTACGCTCCGGCTAGTGTGCAGCACATGACAGAATTTTGCACTGCACTGTATAATGTATAACTGAGACGAAAAACGTATATATTTTCAACACTCCGGCTAGTGTGCAGCACAGGACAGAATTTTTTACTGCACTGTATAATATATAACTGAGAGGAAAAACGTATATTTTCTACACTCCGGCTAGTGTGCTGCACACAACAGAATTTTTAACTGCACTGTATAATATATAACTGAGGGGAAAAACGTATATTTTCTACACTCCGGCTAGTGTGCAGCACACGACAGAATTTTGCACTGCACTGTATAATATATAACTTAGAGGAAAAACGTATATTTTCTAAACTCCGGCTAGTGTGCAGCACACGACAGAATTTTGCACTGCAATGTATGATATATAACTGAGAGGAAAAATGTATATTTTCTACACTCCGGATAGTGTGCAGCACACAACAGAATTTTGCACTGCACTGTATAATATATAACTGAGAGGAAAAGCGTATATTTTCTACACTCCGGCTAGTGTGCAGGACATAACAGAATTTTGCACTGCAATGTATGATATATGACTGAGAGGAAAAAAGTATATTTTCTACACTCCGGCTAGTGTGCAGCACACGACACAATTTTGCACTGCACTGTAGTATATATGACTGAGAGAAAAAACGTAGTCTTTAGACGGCAGCTATTGCCCCACAAACCACTCAATTTTTCACTGCACTGTATAATATATAACTGAGAGGAAAAATGTATATATTCTACACTCCGGCTAGTGTGCAGCACACGACAGAATTTTGTACTGCACTGTATAATATATAACTGAGAGGAAAATCGCATATTTTCTACACTTCGACTAGTGTGCAGCACACGACAGAATTTTTCATTGCACTGTATAATATATAACTGAGAGGACAAACGTATACTTTCTACACTCCGGCTATTGTGCAGCACACGACAGAATTTTTCACTGCACTGTATAATATATAACTGAGAGGAAAAAGGTATACTTTCTACACTCCGGCTAGTGTGCAGCACACGACAGAATGTTGCACTGCACTGTATAATATATAACTGACAGGAAAAATGTATATTTTCTACACTCCGGCTAGTGTGCAGCACACGACAGAATTTTGCACTGCAATTTATGATATATAACTGAGAGGAAAAATTTATATTTTCTACACTCCGGATAGTGAGCAGCACACGACAGAATTTTGCACTGCACTGTATAGTATATAACTGAGAGGAAAGACATATATTTCTACACTCCAGCTAGTGTGCAGCACACGACAGAATTTTGCACTGCACTGTATAATGTATAACTGAGACGAAAAACGTATATATTTTCTACACTCTGGCTAGTGTGCAGCACACAACAGAATTTTTTACTGCACTGTATAATATATAACTGAGAGGAAAACCGTATATTTTCTACACTCCGGCTAGTGTGCTGCACACGACAGAATTTTTAACTGCACTGTATAATATATAACTGAGGGGAAAAACGTATATTTTCTACACTCCGGCTAGTGTGCAGCACACAACAGAATTTTGCACTGCACTGTATAATATATAACTTAGAGGAAAAACGTATATTTTCTACACTCCGGCTAGTGTGCAGCACACGACAGAATTTTGCACTGCAATGTATGATATATAACTGAGAGGAAAAATGTATATTTTCTACACTCCGGATAGTGTGCAGCACACAACAGTATTTTGCACTGCACTGTATAATATATAACTGAGAGGAAAAGCGTATATTTTCTACACTCCGGCTAGTGTGCAGCACACGACAGAATTTTGCACTGCAATGTATGATATATAACTGAGAGGAAAAATGTATATTTTCTACACTCCGGATAGTGTGCAGCACACAACAGTATTTTGCACTGCACTGTATAATATATAACTGAGAGGAAAAGCGTATATTTTCTACACTCCGGCTAGTGTGCAGGACACAACAGAATTTTGCACTGCAATGTATGATATATATAACTGAGAGGAAAAAAGTATATTTTCTACACTCCGGCTAGTGTGCAGCACACGACACAATTTCGCACTGCACTGTAGTATATATGACTGAGAGAAAAAACGTAGTCTTTAGACGGTGGCTATTGCCCCACAAACCACTCAATTTTTCACTGCACTGTATAATATATAACTGAGAGGAAAAACGTATATATTCTACACTCCGGCTAGTGTGCAGCACACGACAGAATTTTGTACTGCACTGTATAATATATAACTGAGAGGACAAACGTATATTTTCTACACTCCGGCTAGTGTGCAGCACACGACAGAATTTTTCACTGCACTGTATAATATATAACTGAGAGGAAAAAGGTATACTTTCTACACTCCGGCTAGTGTGCAGCACACGACAGAATGTTGCACTGCACTGTATAATATATAACTGACAGGAAAAATGTATATTTTCTACACTCCGGCTAGTGTGCAGCACACGACAGAATTTTGCACTGCAATTTATGATATATAACTGAGAGGAAAAATTTATATTTTCTACACTCCGGATAGTGAGCAGCACACGACAGAATTTTGCACTGCACTGTATAGTATATAACTGAGAGGAAAAACATATATTTCTACACTCCAGCTAGTGTGCAGCACACGACAGAATTTTGCACTGCACTGTATATTGTATAACTGAGATGAAAAACGTATATATTTTCTACACTCTGGCTAGTGTGCAGCACACAACAGAATTTTTTACTGCACTGTATAATATATAACTGAGAGGAAAATCGTATATTTTCTACACTCCGGCTAGTGTGCTGCACACGACAGAATTTTTAACTGCACTGTATAATATATAACTGAGGGGAAAAACGTATATTTTCTACACTCCGGCTAGTGTGCAGCACACAACAGAATTTTGCACTGCACTGTATAATATATAACTGAGAGGAAAAATGTATATTTTCTACACTCCGGCTAGTGTGCAGCACAAGACAGAATTTTGCACTGCAATGTATGATATATAACTGAGAGGAAAAATGTATATTTTCTATACTCCGGATAGTGTGCAGCACACAACAGAATTTTGCACTGCACTGTATAATATATAACTGAGAGGAAAAGCGTATATTTTCTACACTCCGGCTAGTGTGCAGGACACAACAGAATTTTTCACTGCAATGTATGATATATAACTGAGAGGAAAAACGTATATTTTCTACACTCCGGCTAGTGTGCAGCACATGACAGAATTGTGCACTGCACTGTATAATATATAACTGAGAGGAAAAACGTATATTTCTATACTCCGGCTAGTGTGCAGCACACAAAAGAATTTTGCACTGCACTGTATAATGTATAACTGAGACGAAAAACGTATATTTTCTACACTCCGGCTAGTGTGCAGCACATGAGAGAATTTTGCACTGCACTGTATAATATATAACTGAGAGGAAAAACGTATATTTTCTACACTCCGGCTAGTGTGCAGCACACGACACAATTTCACACTGCACTGTAGTATATATGACTGAGAGTAAAAACGTAGTCTTTAGACGGCGGCTATTGCACCACAAACCACTCAATTTTTCACTGCACTGTAAGATATATAACCGAGAGGAAAAACGTATATTTTCTACATTCTGGCTAGTGTGCAGCACACGACAGAATTTTGTACTGCACTGTATAATATATAACTGAGAGGAAAAACGTATATTTTCTACACTCCGGCTAGTGTACAGCACACGACAGAATTTTTCATTGCACTGTATAATATATAATTGAGAGGAAAAACGTATACTTTCTACACTCCGGCTAGTGTGCAGCACACGACAGAATTTTGCACTGCACTGTATAATATATAACTGAGAGGAAAAACGTATATTTTCTACACTCCGGCTAGTGTGCAGCACACAACAGAATTTTGCACAGCAATGTATAATATATAACTGAGAGGAAAAATGTATATTTTCTACACTCCGGCTAGTGTGCAGCACACAACAGAATTTTGCACTGCAATTTATGATATATAACTGAGAGGAAAAACGTATATTTTCTACACTCCGGCTAGTGTGCAGCACACAACAGAATTTTTTTTACTGCACTGTATAATATATAACTGAGAGGAAAAACGTATATTTTCTACACTCCGGCTAGTGTGCAGCAGACGACAGAATTTTGCACTGCACTGTATAATATATAACTGAGAGGAAAAAACGTATTTTTTGTACACTCCGGCTAGTGTGCAGCACACAACAGAATTTTGCACTGCACTGTATAATGTATAACTGAGACAAAAAATGTATATTTTCTACACTCTGGCTAGTGTGCAGCACACAACAGAATTTTTTACTGCACTGTATAATATATAACTGAGAGGAAAAACCTATATTTTCTACACTCCGGCTAGTGTGCAGCACACGACAGAATTTTGCACTGCATTGTATAATATATAACTGAGAGGAAAAACGTATATTTTCTACACTCCGGCTAGTCTGCAGCACACGACACAATTTCGCACTGCACTGTAGTATATATGACTGAGTGAAAAAACGTAGTCTTTAGACGGCGGCTATTGTACCGCAAACCACTCAATTTTTCACTGCACTGTAGGATATATAACTGAGAGGAAAAACGTATATATTTTCTACACTCCGGCTAGTGTGCAGCACACAACAGAATTTTGCACTGCACTGTATAATATATAACTGAGAGGAAAAACGTATATATTTTCTACACTTCGGCTAGTGTGCAGCACTCGACAGAATTTGTCCACACTCTCATCACCCACAAACTGTGAAAGTTCTAAATTTTGGGCATCGGGACAGAGCAACTGCTCAGGTTGCTTTTGAGCATTGGTTTGTGTCTCTGGGTAGGGTCCTGAAAAGAGTTCCTGTGAGTATGCCTGATTTGAATCCATACTTTCCGTGGGGGGGGGCAGGCTGGGGGGAAGGAGGTTGAGCTGGAGGAGCCAGAGGTCTACTCCCTTGGCTAGCATGGGTGCACTGCGTGGAAGACTGGGTGGTGGATAAATTACTGGACGTATTGTCCGCCATCCACGCCATCACCTGTTCGCACTGTTGTGGTTTCAATAGTGGTGTCCAACGTGAACCAGCAAGTTGCGAGATGAAGCTAGGGAGCAAAACTCTGCGGCGTTCCACTGCTCCCTCATCAACATGTACTGTGTCACCCTGCCCAGGACCACGGCCTCTGCCCCCTACACTACTTGAACGCCCACGACCTCGACCCTTAGCCCTTGGGTTCACCATTTTGTATGTTCACTGCACTGTATGATATATAACTGAGAGGAAAAACGTATATTTTCCACACTCCGGCTAGTGTGCAGCACATGACAAAATTTTGCACTACACTGTATAATATATAACTGAGAGGAAAATTGTATATTTTCTACACTCCGCTAGTGTGCAGCACACGACAGAATTTTGCACTGCAATGTATGATATATAACTGAGAGGAAAAACGTATATATTCTACACTCCGGCTAGTGTGCAGCACACTACAGAATTTTGCACTGCACTGTATCATATATAACTGAGAGGAAAAACGTATATTTTCTACACTCTGGCTAGTGTGCAGCAAACGACAGAATTTTGCACTGCAATGTATGATATATAACTGAGAAGAAAAACGTATATTTTCTACACTCCGGCTAGTGTGCAGCACACGACAGAATTTAGCACTGCACTGTATAATATATCACTGAGAGGAAAAGCGTATATTTTCTACACTCTGGCTAGTGTGCAGCACACGACAGAATTTTGCACTGCACTGTATAATATATAACTGAGAGGAAAAACGTATATTTTCTACACTCCGGCTAGTGTGCAGCACACAACAGAATTTTGTACTGCACTGTATAATATGTAACTGAGAAGAAAAATGTATATTTTCTACACTTCGGCTAGTGTGCAGCACACGACACAATTTCGCACTGCACTGTAGTATATATATGACTGAGAGAAAAAACATAGTCTTTAGATGGCGGCTATTGCACCGCAAACCACTCAATTTTTCACTGCACTGTAGGATATATAACTGAGAAGAAAAACGTATAGTTTCTACACTCCGGCTAGTGTGCAGCACACAACAGAATTTTTCACTGCACTGTATAATATATAACTGAGAGGAAAAACGTATATTTTCTACACTCCGGCTATTGTGCTGCACACAAAAGAATTTTGCACAGCATTGTATAATATATAACTGAGAGGAAAAACGTATATTTTCTACACTCCCGTTAGTGTGCAGCACACGACAGAATTTTGCACTGCACTGTATAATATATAACTGAGAGGAAAAACATATATTTTCTACACTCCGGCTAGTGTGCAGCACACAACACAATTTCGCACTGCACTGTAGTATATATGACTGAGAGGAAAAACCTTGTCTTTAGATGGCAGCTATTGCATTGCAAACCACTCCATTTTTCACTGCACTGTAGTATATATGACTGAGAGGAAAAACATAGTCTTTAGACGGCGGCTATTGCACCGCAAACCACTCAATTTTTCACTGCACTGTAGGATTTATAAAAAATTAACGTATTCCCTAGACTGACACTACTGTACAGCACACTACAATTTTTGTTCACTGGACTGTAGTGTATAGAAATGAGAGAAAAAACGTATTCCCTCGACTGACGCTACTGTACAGTACACTACATAATTGTTCACTGGAATGTAGTGTATAGAAATGAGAGAAAAACGTATTCCCTAGACTGACGCTACTGTACAGTACACTACATAATTGTTCACTGGACTGTAGTGTATAGAAATGAGAGAAAAACGTATTCCCTAGACTGCACTACAGATCTCAGCATATCAAGGTACAGCAGTAGCAAAAATGAGTACTTTGGGCAATTTATTTTGGGTCTGTGTGGACCACGTGCTGTCCCTTCTGCCACCAGTCACTGTGTACAGTGTGCAGCCAAGATGGCGGTAGCTTCACTACAAGTCCCAGCCAGCAGCCAGGAGGAGACCAAAATAAAAAGGTGATTGTAGCCCTTAGAAGGCCTGTTGGGTTCTTTGTGGGTGATTCCTGCCTAACCAACATCTAAATTTAGGCCCTAACACTCTCCCTGACAGACAGCAGCTCTATCCCTAATCTCATGCAGATGGCATATGACGCGAACAGCGAGGGACCAGATTCTTATATTCCCAGGTCATCTGATCTGGCCAGCAAATCCCTGCTATTGACTTGTAGGGGCCCCACGTGATGCTAGGAGGTACCAAAGACTCTCATGCATGTCGATTGGCTGAAAAAAGGCGCCTAACATGCAGGAAGAGGAAGTTGCCATTTCCTCGAGGATCGCGATATGCTAGTCCGAGTAGCGAGCATATGCGAATACTCTAATGCTCGAACGAGCATCAAGCTCGGACGAGCATGTTCGCTTATCTCTATTGTTAACACAAAAAAGCATTAGTAATGTTAAAGTGACAGCAATATATAAGTCTATGGGTAAACGCGTGGTTAATGGTGTTAAGCCTTTTTTATAACACACTGTGCCGTTGGATTTGTTAAGCTTCTAAAATGTAAAAAAAAAATAAAAATTATATCTTATTGGGGACAGATGCCGGCCCGTATTTATATGCACACAGTCGTATCCCAAGAAGTAGTGTCTTGTTCTGAACATGCAATCCAACTTGTATTCCTTAGTGGGGGCATATTCCTACCTGTGTTTAAGTATACACAGTAGTTTTCTGAAAAGCAATGTCTTGTTCTGAAAAAGCTATCACAAAATATGCCTTTACAGGGGCAGATGCATTCCCATGTTTATACAAACACACTGTGCTATTAGAAATCCACAATTGGACAACCTCTGCAGCCAAAGTATACCCTTCTGGTGACAGCAGTGTATGCTTATTTAATATATGCTTATTAACTATAGACAATTTGTAGAAGGTGTTTGGGGAAAAAGGCACAATTGCAGTGTCCAGTGCAACAATGATACGCAAAATATGATAAGGCTTTTTATGTAGTGTGTGTGTATATATATATATATATATATATATATATATATATATATATATATTAGAGATGAGCGAATCATTCAAAAAATTATTCGCCGAACATTCGCCAAAGTTTTCCTAAGATTTCCTATTTGCGATGAATAGATTTGTTGTATTTGCGTACAAAATATACGTTATTATGTGCTATTAGCGAACATTCGCGCACTAATAACGAACGTACATTTAAAAAATGTACGCAACTTCTTAGAAGACGTACGCTTGAGGGTACAAATAGATTAAGAATCCTCAGCGTACTATTGTCTACGCGATTACGTAATACTCAGGCACGTACGACGAGAGGCCGCGGGGTGCACTCCTCAGAGGCTGAGTGAATATTTGAAAATGGCATCCAGACGATCCTCATCATTTAGCTCTGCTGCACAGCTGAAATACATAGTCCAGCTGATGGACCGCCAGGATTACGATTTACGATGGCACACACCGCCACCTGAACCAGCATAAAAAGGAGGTGAGCCAGCAGGTGATCCGAGGCTTGCGCCATCGTTTCGACACCTTGCGAACCCTGGGCCAGATCCAGCGTAAATGGTCAGATCTGAAATCGCCCTCAGAGGCAGTATGTATATTTGAGGTAGAACAAGTAAGGTGCTGTCTATCCGGCTAAGTGCATAGTACAACCATCCACCATACAATAAAGTGAATATGAGGACACATTGTGGTACCTGTAAAGAAATACACACAATGGGCAACATACTTGAAAATGTTGCTGAAAGGTAAAAACATTAGTGCAAACAATCCACTGCAAACAATATAGTGCAAATACATTATATGTATAATGTAAACATTTTAAATATCACCTACCTAATATACTCACAGACACGTTTAAGTCTCTTTTCTTCTGACGCTTGTCATAGAACTGGAGCAGAGTCCCAAACTCAGTTGAAAAAAGGGATGAGGCGCACATATGCGTTGTAAGGCGCGTGCATCGACGTCGTGCACGCGGTCGCTTGCCCTCCCGAGCTGCGGGTGTTGGTGAAGGGGCATGGGCAAATCTCAGTGCGGTATCCTTGCACCCACAGTCTTACTGCAGTGAACAAGGTCCGGCACAGGAAGTGGTCATGTGCCAGCTCCTTGAGACCTCTGGTGATGTCACTTCCGCCAGGCGTTCACAGGAAGTATGTCAGGCACCATGCCCTGCCCTTCAGACCTCTGGTGATGTCACTTCCGCCAGGCGTTCACAGGAAGTATGTCAGTAACCACGCCTCTGCCAATTAGCTCGCTGCTATTTAAACCCTGAGCTTCTGCTGGGCAGGGCTGGTGCCTTGTTGTTCATGTGTGACTGCTATACGGTCCGGTCCATTTGCTATTTAACACTGAATGGTGTATTGTGTGTTTGAGTGCTTTCTTGCACTGGTGTGTGGTTCCACGTACCTTCTTCACTGTCTGTCTTTTCGTGTAGTGTATCACTCTGAGTGTTTGAAGGCCACGCTTGTGGCCGTGCCGTAGCCCCCTCCTGGAGCACGGGTTCATGGTGGGCGTCGCCCGTCTGGAGGTCTGTGTAGCCAAAGCTCTGGCTCCAGTCCCAAGTGCAGTTGCGCAGCATGTGTTGGTGTGAACTGTTACTTATTATTTGTGTTTTGCCTTCTGTATTATTTCGCCCTTCGGAAGCGGTCGTTATTGTCCGGCTGCCCAGGGTTGGGTCCAGTGATCCCCAATGACTCTGCCAAGTGGCAGAGTCACTTAATTATTTTATTTGTGCCTCAGTGGCCTAACAGTAGGCACCGGCCAGGGATCCGCCGGCGCAATGTCGAACCCGATTACTCCATCCATGCAGGCGTATGTAAAGCAGTGGGAACAGCAGTGGGGGCATAATGCAGATTTCTTTTCCACACTGGACAGTCAGTTGCAGGCTTTGGAGCAGCATGCCGCAATCACGACTAATACTACTGCTGTCTCTGCTGTTTCTGTTTCAACCCACCGACCACCTAAATTACCCCTTCCCACATGATTTAGTGGTAAACAGGAGGAGTGTAGAGGTTTCCTAAGCCAATGCAAAATCCAGTTCCAGTTAAATCCATAGAGCTTCTTGGACGACCAGACCAAGGTGGCGTTCATTATCTCTCTGCTATCAGGGCAGGCGCTGGCTTGGGCGACCCCACTATGGGAAAGGGTAGATGCTTGCATCACCTCCATACCCCACTTCCTCTCCAGTTTCAGGGAAGTATTTTAGGGTCCCGATCCGCAGGTCATTGCCAGTTCCAGTTTACTGGGATTACGCCAGGAAACGGAGTCGGTTGCTCAATTTGCAATCCGATTACGGACCTTGGCGTCAGAGCTCGTGTGGCCGGATGCTCCGCTACTCACTATCTTCGAAGCAGGTCTAAGCCCTTCCGTTAAAGATGAGTTAGCTGGTAGAGCGAGGCCTAACACTCTCAGTGGTTTTATCGACCTAGCTACTAGGATCGATCGTCGTCTGTCTGAACGCCGCCATGAGCAAGCGCAGGTGAGAAGACGAATTCAACTCGCTCCCGCCTTCTCTCTGCCCGTAATTCCCCGAGGGGAACCGCTAGAGGTAGACAGAGTCCGTCCTTGTAGATGTGAAGTGACCTGTAATTTTTGTAGGGGACAAGGCCACTATGCTCCTCAATGTCCTCAAAAGTCGGGAAAAGGGCACACCTAGAAACTGTTGGAGGTACCTCTCTAGGTGGAATCGCACAAACCTCCACAAAATGTACATTTTCGGTTCTAATCGAGGTTAATGGTAGGACCATACCCTCCAGAGCCTTCATTGATTCCGGAGCTTCGGGCAATTTTATTTCCCTTAAATTGACCCAGAAACTCAGAATTCCGACCAAACCACTCTCTTCCAGTATAAGTATATCTGTGGTGGATGGCTCCAAGTTAGACACTTGTATTACACATGAGACAGTCCCTATAGTGCTCCAGGTAGGAGCGTTACATAGGGAGACTTTATCACTCCTGGTCTTACCTCAGTCCATGGATCCCATTCTTCTTGGTCTTCCGTGGCTGAGGTTGCATGCCCCTATACTGGACTGGACTTCTGGCGAGGTCAAAGAGTGATGTGCACAATGTCTAACTAAATGTATGACTAGAGTGACTCCTGTGAAGTCCTTGGCCATCGCGGCAGAGCTTCAGGGGTTACCTCCCCAATATGCTGCATTCGCCGACGTCTTTAGTAAGAAAGGAGTGGACACTTTACCTGAAAATCGCTCATATGACTGCCCCATTGAGCTGATTCCGGGGGCTACACCCCCCTGTGGTAGAGTGTACCCTCTTTCGCTACCCGAAACTGAGGCCATGTCAGCTTATATCAAGGAGAACCTTGAGAAGGGATTCATCCGAAAATCTAATTCTCCTGAAGGGGCAGGCTTCTTTTTTGTGGTCAAAAAGGACGGGACTTTACGTCCATGCATAGATTATAGGGGATTGAATGACATCACAGTTAAAAACAGGTACCCTCTTCCACTCATCTCCGAATTGTTTGATCGTTTTCAAGGTGCTATGGTCTTCACTAAATTAGACCTGCGTGGAGCGTACAATTTGATCCTAATTCGAAAGGAGATGAGTGGAAGACCGCATTCAACACCAGAGACGGTCATTACGAATATTTGGTAATGCCATTCGGACTTTGTAACGCTCCAGCAGTGTTTCAAGACTTCCTCAACGACATCTTTAGAGATCTCTTGACCACTGCCGTGGTAGTGTATCTGGATGACATTCTTATATTTTCCGCTGATTTGTCTTCTCATAGACGCATGGTAAAGGAGGTATTGCGTCGTCTCCGACGTAACCACCTCTTTGCAAAACTTGAGAAATGTGAACTCGAAAAAACTCAGTTACCATTCCTCGGATACATTGTATCTGGACAGGGACTCCAGATTGATCCAGACAAGTTCAGATCCATTATGTCTTGGCCAAAACCACAGTCTTTGAAGGCGGTGCAGAGGTTTCTTGGTTTTGCTAACTACTACAGACGTTTTATACCTCATTTCTCGTCTTTAGTGTCCCCTCTCACGGCCCTGACACGAAAGAGCGCTAACCCCCGGAAATGGACGCCGGAGGTGGAGCGCGTTTTCGCTGCCCTTAAAGAGGCTTTCTTATCTGCAACGGTGATTCACCGCCCTGATCCCCAGCATCCCTTCTTTGTAGAGGTAGACACATCTGGAGGCTGGAGCCTTTCTGTACCAGAAAGATGGCAAGGGGACAAAATTGAAATCCTGCAGAGCGAAATTATAGTATTGGGGATCGTGAGCTATTAGCGATTAAACTGGCCCTAGAAGAATGGAGACATCTTCTTGAAGGGGCCCTATTCCCAGTCCACATTTTCACTGATCATAAGAATCTTCTTTTCCTGTTTCAATTTTGTTCTACACTTTGTTAACGGGGACAAGAAAGTAAGGGAGGACGCTTTGTCCTGCTCTTTCGATGCCCACGGAACTGAACCGGAATTATGTGCTATGATTCCACCTGAGAAGTTGTTGCCTCTAAACCCAATTGATCTGCGTCAGTTGCCTCCTGGCAAGACTTATGTGCCAGATTCTCGCAGACAGGAGATTCTCTCCTGGGGGCATACTTCTCGGCTGGCCTGGCATCAAGGTCCCAATAGAACAGTCGAACTTATTTCACGATACTACTGGTGGCCGGGTCTCGGTCGGGATGTACTTGCATTCACTCAGGGGTGTAACACATGTGCCCGTAACAAACCATCCCGTCAGAAACCATCGGGGTTATTAATGCCTTTGCAAGCCCCAGAGAGTCCTTGGCAGGACATAGCTATGGACTTCCTGACGGGGCTTCCCCGTTCTGAGGGAAATACTGTGATCTGGGTAGTGACAGATCTGTTTTCTCATGCGTGCCATTTTGTCGCCCTACCTGAGGTGCCCTCGGCTCCTCGTCTGGCGGAACTGTTTTTTCGCCATGTTTTTCGCCTGCATGGTCTGCCTCGACGGATTGTATCGGACAGAGGTCCTCAGTTTGCTGCCAGGTTCTGGAGGGAATTGTGTCATTTGCTGGGAGTTGAAGTAGATCTCTCTTCGGCCTTTCATCCCCAGACCAATGGCTTGGCGGAAAGAGTGAATCAGTCTCTTCAGATCTATCTTCGTCATTTCGTTTCGGCAAGACATGACAATTGGTCTGAACTATTGGCGTGGGCAGAGTTTGCCGTTAATAACTCTGTTTCCGATGCGACTGGTAAGACCCCCTTTTTTGTTCAGAATGGGCAACACCCTCGCCTTCCTTTACCAATGGCCGTCACAGCGGAGGTGCCCGCCGTAGCGGACTTCGGTTCTCATCTACAAGAGGTATGGCAATAAACTCAGTCATCTTTGACAGCTGCTAAAGCTAAGATGAAACAGTAAGCTGACCGTAGACGTTCGAGTGGTCCTGAATTTGAGCCTGGAGATCTGGTTTGGTTATCTTCTAGATTTATCCGGCTTCATGTGGCCTCTCTGAAGTTCGCACCTCGCTACCTCAGTCCTTTTCGGGTCCTGCGTCGAATCAGCCCTGTCACTTATCGTGTTAAGTTGCCTTGGTCCTGGAGAATCGTGAATTCTTTCCATGTGTCGCTTCTAAAACCGGTACTACTCAATAGATTCTCTCCTCCGGTACAAGAGGAGACTGAAGCTGTTGAGGCTGAGTATGAGGTACGGGAGATTCTTGACTCTAGGACCATACGAGGTACCACGTCCTACTTAGTGGACTGGGTTGGGTTCGGGCCTGAAGAACGTTCTTGGGAGCCAGAAAGTAATCTTAATGTGCCAGATCTTATTGCGGCCTTTTGGAAGAGGAGGGGGGGCCCTCAGGGGGGGGATACTGTAAGGCGCGTGCATCGACACTTGCCCTCCTGGGCTGCGGGTGTTGGTGAAGGGGCACGGGCAAATCTCAGTGCGGTATCCTTGCGCCCACAGTCTTACTGCAGTGAACAAGGTCCGGCACAGGAAGTGGTCATGTGCCAGCTCCTTGAGACCTCTGGTGATGTCACTTCCACCAGGCGTTCACAGGAAGTATGTCAGTAACCACGCCTCTGCCAATTAGCTCGCTGCTATTTAAACCCTGAGCTTCTGCTGGGCAGGGCCGGTGCCTTGTTGTTCATGTGTGACTGCTATATGGTCCGGTCCATTTGCTATCTGACACTGAATGGTGTATTGTGTGTTTTAGTGCACTGGTGCATGTTTCCACGTACTTGCTTCACTGTCTGTCTTTTCATGTAGTGTGTATCACTCTGAGTGTTTGAAGTCCACGCTTGCGGCCGTGCCATAGCCCCCTTCTGGAGCACGGGTTCACGATGGGCGTCGCCCGTCTGGAGGTCTGTGTAGCCAAAGCTCTGGCTCCAGTCCCAAGCGCAGTTGCGCAGCATGTGTTGGTGGAACTGTTACTTATTATTTGTGTTTTGCCTTCTGTATTATTTCGCCCTTCAGAAGCGGTCGTTATTGTCTGACTGTCCAGGGTTGGTTCCAGTGATCCCTAGTGACTCTGCCAAGTGGCAGAGTCACTTAATTATTTTATTTGTGCCTCAGTGGCCTAACATGCGTAACTTGGTTAAAACTTTTTTTTGATGGGGGGAGTCCTGACAATCCATGTCCATCTGGGTGAGGACAAACGCAGGGCAACAAAAATAAAAACACACACCAACTAGTGCTCACCCTTCAAGTAAAGTCCACGTTGTGGCTCCCATAAAAGCTGCAGGAACCTTAGGCCAGTAGGGCCTCTTCATTGCTGCTGGAGATAAAAGACATGAGAGGGTGTTCCTGCCTCATGAAAGCGACACTGGCTGCGGCAGCAGACCCCCACCAACCTCTCAGGGATGGTCTTGGTAGTGACCGGGCGTTCACACTAGCAAGGGCCGTGACAACTTGGACCTTGCCCATTACCTTGTAGTGGCCAGATCCTCCCGCCGGCTTACAAGGTGACAGAATCTACGGCTGTAAGGGCTCTGGTAACGGTGTTCCGCGAGCAGCGGACTGTGTGGCCTGCACTGGCAGTTGGTATTGTACCACCGATGGCTGGTACACAAAACTGTTGGTGGTCATCTGTCCCACATGAAGGATCGGTTGCGGTGGCAAATCTGGTATCAGCGGTTCCAGCTGAGCGTGGGATTTCTCTTCAGATTGCAGAGTCCCATCATTGGTCTCATGGGAACACCGAGCCTCTTTTGAGAGGCTCCTCACTCCAGTCTTCCGGGGGCGCTGTAGGAGTATCTGGTCGCTTAAGGAGTTTCACCCCAGTAGCAAATGGGCCTTGGAGGCTCTTCATGGGGGTATACTCCACTTAATCCCCTGCGTGGAGATTGTGGCGGACGGGTGGAAGATACGGCCACTTTACAGAACAGCTGTTTACGTATAATTCTTCTGCCATCTCCTCATCGCCGATAAAACCTACTCCCCGTTCCACGCTGAACCAAATAATGGTACCCCTTCGGCGCTCCAGCTTAGGGTCACCAGACCGTGGGTGCTCCAAAACCTGCACAACTCACTCCTCTACCAGCTTTTTGTATTCCCGGAGGGTCAGGGCATTCCGGATAACAGCCTCGGGGACCATTGAATTTTGCCGAAGGGAGTAGTCCTTCCGCGGCGGAGTGGGAACTCCTGCCACCTCTGCCGTGCCCGACTTCTTAGGCTGCTGGACATGTTGACAGAATTAGATCTCCTCCGGTTCCTTCTCCTCATAGGGGTCGGTGCCCCACACCATGCCTCCCCAGTCAGGGCCTCGCTGTGTTGCCATCTTAATTTCCTGAGTTGCCTCGTCTTCCTCGTGCGCTGGAGAAGGGGGAGGAGCTACCAGGGAGGAGTCTGCATCGCAAATTAAATGAATTTGTACGCAACAGCGTATAGAGTAACTTATACGTAGCAACAGAGTATAATTGATAGGACAAACTACGTAGCGAATACGTACAAAGCCGAAGCGAATCACCTAATATTCGGCTTCGCAGCTAAAAATTCCCAAGATTCAATACGAATCAACTAATCGATTCGCTCATCTTTAACCCCTTAAGGCCGAAGCTACTTTTACACTTAATGCCGAAGCCACATTTTTTAAATCTGCCATGTGTCACTTTATTAATTCATAACTTTGGGATTCTTTCACCGATTCGACTGATTCCAAGATTGTTTTTTCATGACACATTGTACTCCACGACAGTGGTAAATTTGAGTCAATATAAATCACCTTTATTTATAAAAAAAATCCTAAATTTACAGAAAATTTGGAAAAATGTGTAATTTTCAAACTTTGAATTTCTCTGCTATTAAGGCAGATAATAACTATTTTGTGAGGGATTACTACTTTACATTTCCCATATGTCTACTTTATGTTGCCATCATTTTGTAGATGTAATTTTATTTTTTGGGGATGTTAGAAGGCTTGGAATTTTATAAGCAATTCTTAAAATTTTTAAGAAATTTTCCAAAACCATTTTTTTAATCACCAGTTCAGTTCTGAAGTCACTTTGTGGGGCTAACATAATAGAAACCACCATAAATTACCGCATTTTAGAAACTACACCCCTCAAGGTTTTCAAAACTAATTTTACAAACTTTGTTAACCCTTTATGTATTCCACAAGATTTAAAAGAAAATGGAGATGACATTTCAAAATTTCACTTTTTTTTGCAGATTTTCCATTTTAATCCATTTTTTCCTGTAGCACATCAAGGGTTAATAGCAAAAAAACCTCAAAAACTATTACCCTGATTCTGTGATTTACAGAAACACCCCACATGTGATTGTAAACTACTGGGTGCATGGCCAAGCGCAGAAGGAAAGGTGCGCCAGATGGTTTTTGGAGGGCGAATTTTGCTGGACTGGTTTTTAGACACCATGTCCCATTTGAAGCCCCCCCCCCCCCCCGATGCACCCCTACAGTAGAAACAACCAAAAAGTGCCCATATTTTGGAAACTAAGGGATAAGGTGACAGTGTTATTGATACTATTTTGGAGTACATATGATTTTTGATCACTTTATATTACACTTTTTGTTAGGCAAGGTAAACAAAAATAGCTGTTCTGGCTCAGTTGTTTTTTTTTTTTACTGTGTTCACCTGAGGGGTTAACTAATGTAATATTTTTGTAGAGCAGGTTGTTACGGACGTGGCGATACCTAACATGTATAGTTTTTTTTATTTATTTAAGTTTTACACAATAATATTTTTGAAACAACAAAATTGTGTTTTAGTGTCTGCGTTGTCTGTCTGAGAGCTGTAGCTTTTTTATTTTTTGGGCAATTGTCTCAGGTAGGGGCTCATTTTTTGCGGGAAGAGGTGACGGTTAGATTGGTACTATTGTGAGGGGTATATGCCTTTTTGATCTCTTGGTATTACACTTTTTGTGATGTAAAGTGACAAAAAATTGCTTTTTTGACCCTGTTTTTATTTTAGTTTTTTTTACTGTGTTCACCTGAGGGGCTAACTAATGTGATATTTTTGTAGAGCAGGTTGTTACGGACGTGGCAATACCTAACATGTATAGTTTTTTTTATTTATTTAAGTTTTAGACAATAATATCATTTTTGAAACAAAAAAATCATGTTTTAGTGTCTCCATTGTCTGAGAGCTGTAGTTTTTTTTATTTTTTTGGGCAATTGTCTCAGGTAGGGGCTCATTTTTTGCGGGAAGAGGTGACGGTTAGATTGGTACTAGTTTGAGGGGCATACTTGGTATTACACTTTTTGTGATGTAAAGTGACAAAAAATGGCTTTTTTGACCCTGTTTTTATTTTATTTTTTTTTACGGTGTTCACCTGAGGGGTTGGGTCATGTGATATTTTTATAGAGCGGGTTTTTACAGACGCGGTGATACCTAACATGTTAAGGTATTTTATTTTCTTAATTTTTAATCAATTAAAATGTGCTTATATGGGAAAAATGGGATTTTTTTTTTACTTTTTTTTTTACACTTTTTTGACTCAGACCCACTTGGTTTTTGAAGATCCAGTGGGTCTGGTGTTTTATAATACACTGCAGTACACTGTATAGTGTACTGCAATGTATTTTCATTCATAGTAAGCTTTAACATGGCAAGCCGGACGAAAGCGTCCGGTTGCCATGGCAACCATCGGGACACTGCCAGCAGCATCCCGATGGGAGGGAGCTCCCTCCCTCTCTTCTCCCCACACCATCGGTGCGCTGCCAGAGCACAGCAGCGCCCGATGGGAGAGGGAGGGAGCCCTGTTAACCCTTTCCATACTGTGGTCCCTACAGACCGCTGCATGGAAGGGGTTAAACGGCCGACATCACTGCTAGCAGCGGTGTCGGCTGTTTGAAGCAGAGTGTCAGCTGTATGCTGACACTCTGATTCAACCGCTCGGCCATCCTGACATCGAGGAGGGGGGGGGGATGAATAAAAAATTAAATTATGTCGGGAAAGGTGTGGAGGGGGGATGGGGGGGTGTCTGCATGTCTAGCCAATCACAGCGATCGCTGGCCAGGGACCACCCCCATTGGCCCCGGGCTGGTTAGCTGAGAACCCTGGCTTTAAGTAACAGCCGGGGTCTCAACACTGTCACCATGTCAGCAGACATGGTGACAGTTTAATGCCATGACGTGTATACTCGTCATGGAGCGCTAAATAGCAGTGCTCCATGACGAGTATACACGTCATTGGGCGGCAAGGGGTTAATATATATATATATATATATATATATATATAGATAGATAGATATATAGATATATATATTCATTTTTCAGAGCTCCATTGAAAAATGAAAGGTGGAATCTAATTGGTTGCTAGGGGCAACTAAGTCAGTTTTCCATTGCAGCAGTTTTAACAATCTCTCTATGTTTGTTTGTGAACAGTCAAGTAATGGAACTCAAGCTCTGCAACAGACACACAATACACTAACTGACACTTTCCTGTCCCTGGGGCATTATAGGCAAGCCTTTCAGTCAAGGCCCCACCCAAGTTCATGTGATCTTCCATTTTCATCTTCTCTGCCCTGCTTCCCTCACTACTGTACTGAATATCATATATAAAAATAAAAATGGAGGGCAAATAACATTTTGAATTATTTGCTAAAATCTAATCACCAAAACATTAGCTTCATTTGGAAGTAGAATATTTTGTAAATCTAATAAATAAAGCTGAGAGTATGTATGTGTGTGTGTGTGTTAAGGTATGGTTCACTGTGACAGTTGTTGGCTCGCTGCATGCTCTCTTGCGTACTGGTTGCAGGCTAAAACTTTGTATGCTGGTTGCTTTGGGCTGCGTGCTGGCTACAATGTATTGTGTGAACTATGCCCGTGAAAGTGTGTACTCCCCATGTCTACATCTCTGTGCAGTTGTTGTCACTGTTGTGTAGGCTGACTGCAGGCTCCCTCGCGTACTGGCTGCAGGATGACACCTGTGTATGCTGGTTGCTTGGGTCTACGTGCTGGCTGCAGTGGTATGTGTCAACTGTGGCCTGTGTTTGTGGCTTCCCTGTCTGCATTTCTGTGGTTCCTGCCACTGTTGCCGTGCAGGCTTGCTGCATGTGCTTTGTGTAGTGGCTGTGGGTCTTCACATGCATGCTGGTTCTTTGATGCGTGGTTGCTGCTGCATTGATTGTGAATATGGTCTGAGTATGGATGCATCTCTGTTGGTGTCACTGTGACATAGGTTGTTCTCTGGTGTACTGGCTGCTGTGGTCTCTGTGTATGCTGGTTGCCAGGGGCAATGTCCAGTTCTGCAGCCTGTGTATTCACTTCTCTGTTCATGCAGGCTCCCCTACCTGTTTGGTTCTGATGAGGTTAACATCTCCTGGTTTGTTCCTGGGTGTGGCATATTAGGTGTCCTGTTATGTAGCTATATCTATTTGTGAGCTGTGGGGCTTTGGGTCAGTCTATCTTCTGCCTTGCTGAGTGTAGCCCCTTGCTGCTGACCCAGGGATTTTTGCTATCTGCCCTTATTTGTGATGTCGCCTGGTAATGCATTGAAGTTATTGTTGCCTTGTCTGATCTTTTGTACCTGTCCTGTGATGATGTTGATGTAGTTATCCTTGTTAATGTCTTGCCTGTTCTTCTGTACCTGTTCTCTGTCTTGATCTACCCTGTTCCATGTCTACCCTAGCAGTGCTCTAGCTGTGTTTGATAGTCTGGCAGTGGTAAACTGCTTCTGATCCTGTCTGTTCCTTCTCTGTCCTGCAATGTCTTACTGCTTCTGTTCCTATGTTTTTCCTGCCTTCGTGAGAGGGTCCCTGGGTTCTTCGGAGGGAGGATCTCTAGTCTGTATGCATCTCTGCATGAGACTGCCATGCTTCCATTCCGCATGGGGTGCAGGCATCTGCTTCTGTGCTGGTTCCCATTAGTCTTGGCTGTTCTATGTCCTATGTTTGCTTGGGTTCCAGTTCTGTTGTCTGTTCTGCTGGTGCTTGCTCCTGCGTGGTTCTTTGCAGGTAGCGGCCAAGTGTACTGGGACCTTCCTGGACCAGTGAGCCCTTCACCCAGTTCATCCCCACCACCAGGGGCTCTGAGGAGAACAGGGCTCACTGGCTCTCCGCCCTCTGGGTTTTGCCTCTGGTCTTCTTGTGCACTTGGTTCTGTGGTTCTGTTGCATTTACAATCACAAAATTTTGCACAGCTGCCTCCTGTGACTCGGGGAATGTCATAGACTATGTTTTGAGTGGAAATTTTCATCCCACGCTTTCCAATTATTTGCCAAAAAATACGCTTAGTAACCTAACTACAGGAGCCATCGTCTGTTGGCTGTTGTGGCCGTTAGCCTGTTTATTCATCAGGTTTCATATAGCAACCAATCAAAGCTCAGCTTCTATTTTGCTACAGGTCGTTAATATAAGCTCTGATTGGTTGCTATAGGCAACGAAGGACTTTCTTAGTAAAAGACAGCTTATGTGTGAGTTAATATGATTTTGATGGCGACGCTTAGCCAATGTTGTTGTAGAGGCTGATGTAACTTACATGACCTTAAGTGTATACTAATTCTGTGGGTTTTTTTTTATACTGTCAATTAAAGACAATAATGCCCTGCTGTGGAGGTCTTTGTTAGGGGGGCAGGTGGGGTGTTGTGGAGGTCACTGTTAAAGGTGAAGGCTGCTGTGAAGGTCAAAGTTAAGGGAGTGAGCATTTTAAGGAGGCAGGGCACTGTGGGAGGTTAGTGTTAAGGGTGGCGGGCTGTGGAGGTCACTGTTAACGGGGCGGGGTACTGTAGAAGTCACTGTTATGGGGGATACTGTCAATATATTTTAACGACACGCACAGAAATGAAGCAAAATAGATGAAATCTGCTAGTTAGTAATAAAACTGATTAGTTTAGAATTGATTTGCACATTTTGCCCAGTTGCATCAAACTGGATTACCACTGCAGCCAGTGATTGGCTGAGCAGGCATGTCCTACCATTTCCAGTATGTCAAATTGGCACCAGGAAGCAGAGACCAGCAAGCACGCAGTAAGTACACGAAAAGCAGCTGCAAAAGTTAACTTTTTTTTTTGACCCATTCAACCCCTACTAAAAGAAAACATCTCTCTGGACAACTTTCATTTTTTTTCCGCGCTAACGTTTTTATATCACAGCTAAAATATGATGGTGGTTGGGTACACAAATATTACTAATAGCTAAAAGTTCTTCCAGTTGTTTAAGGAACAAAAGTTAACTTTAATATGTTGCATGAGAAACAAAAGTGCAGATACTCATCAAGTTGCATTCCAGGTTTCTAATTTAGCAGAAATGTGGCACAACTGTTTTTGCATTCTGTGGGGACATGCATTATGCTTCCAATATGTGTTTTATGCTTAAACAATAAAAAATAAATGAAACAAACAAATTAAATTTTAACTGATAAGGCATTACGCACGTGACTGTTATTAAAAGCTGCCGTGCAAGATTTTATAACCCCTTCAACCCCGGGCCTGTTTTCACCTTCCTGACCGGGCCATTTTTTGCAAATCTGACATGTGTCACTTTATGTGGTAATAACTTTGGAACGCTTTTACTTATCCAGGCCATTCTGAGATTGTTTTCTTGTGACACATTGTACTTCATGACAGTCATAAATTTGAGTCAATATATTTCACCCTTATTTATGAAAAAATCCCAAATTTACCAAAAATTTGGAAAAATTTGCAAATTTCCAAATTTCAATTTCTCTACTTTCAAAATACACATTAATACCTCCAAAAATAGTTATTATTTTACATTCCCCATATGTCTACTTTATGTTGGCATCATTTTGTAAATGTCATTTTACTTTTTTAGGACGTTAGAGGGCTTAGAAGTTTAGAAGCCATTTTTCAAATTTTCACCAAATTTTCCAAAACCATTTTTTTTAAGCACCAATTCAGATATAAAGTGATTTTGAGTGGCTTACATAATGAAACCCCCCATAAATGACCCCATTTTAGAAACTACACCCCTCAAGTTATAAAAAACTGCTGTTACAAACTTTGTTAACCCTTGAGGTGTTCCACAAGAATTAAAGGAAAATGGAGGTGAAATTTCAAAATTTCACTTTTTTGGTAGATTATTCATGTTAATAATTTTTTTCTTGCAACACAGCAAGGGTTAACGGCAAACTAAACCTCAATATACATTACTCTGATTCTGCAGTTTACAGAAATACCCCATATGTGGTGGTAAACGTCTCTATGGGTTTGTGGCAGTGGTCAGAAGGAAAGGAGTGCCATATGGATTTTGGAGGCAGATTTTGCTAGAATAGTTTTTAGGCACCATTTTGTAATTGAGATACCCTGACGTACCCCTTCAGTGGAAACCCTCATAAAGTGACCCCATTTTGGAAACTACACCCTTCAAAGAATATATTAAGGGGGTACTGGCCACTTTGACCCCCCAAAGCGTTTTACGGAATTTGGAAGCACTTGGCTGTGAAAATGAAAAGTTTCATTTCTTCCAATAAAATGTTGCTTTAGCCCCAAATTTTTCATTTTCACAAGAGGTAACAGGAGAAAAGCACCCCATAATTTGTTACCCATTTTCTCCTGAATACGGCAACACCCAATATGTGGTGGTAAACTGGTGTGGGGGCACATGGCAGGACTCAAAACAGAAGGAGCGCCATATGGATTGGATGGCTGGTCGGAAAGGGGTTAAACAAGAGTTTTACAGGAGCCAAACAATGCCGGAGGATGCAAGGTGTCTAGCGTTGCTGTAGTCATCTAAGCTGTTTAGAAATGTATACGTGTCTGCTAGGTCTTCAGTAGTGATGTTTGCCTACCGTGTACTTTAATATTGTGTACTTTAATGGAGACGAGAGCACATTTTTATTATTTTTTATCTTTATTCACGATTAAATTGCTCCCCAGAACTGTCGAACAAAACACAAAAATACCTCAATGTTAGTGAGGGAATGGTAACATTAATAGCGTACCTTAGGTAATATACGCTAGTAAACTTATAAGATGATCATTAAATTAATATTATTGCAGGCGTGTATATTATGTTAACATTTTTAGTTTGATTTCGCCCCTTGAGATATAACATCCTTAGTTTAAACTTGCTTCCCTCTTGAGAATTGATACATTTCTCGCCCTCATTGAAGAGACTTGTTAAGCTCAGTAAACATGGCTTCATAGTTACTGGTTTGCTCGCCCATTGAATAAAAGGGGTTCATGCCAAGGAATTTAGGCTGAGTAGTGCATTGCAAGCAACCATGCTGATCACAGTCGATCAAGTGAGCACTATGTGAGGGCTCGTAGAGTGGAAGGGGCACACGTCACCTTGCCCCTACTAATCTTGAGAGGTCCTAGCGTCACTCATATAGTATAGTTAGTGAGATCTAGTTTATTCAATAGCATCGTTCACCTGCTACCTAACCATCTGAAATTAGAAGCACAAGCCGACATTCGCTCAGATAGGCTGAGCCAGCACTGAAAGCAAGAACTCACCATTATGTATTTATATACAGGTGCGCAGGGCTCTAGTGCTGTAGGTGTAGAAGCCACGCAATAGGTTGTGTTGATAATGCTGCCTATGTTTTATAAGACCGGGGAGCTGCTTCCCCAACAGAGCAGGCTTGTATAGCGGTTCGCATGCCACTGAGGGACACTGGAGCGTTACAGTCACGTGGTGCGTGACCGCTCCGGACTGTCCGTCCAGCCTGTCCTGCGTGTGAACCTGCAAGGTGCGCGATATGTGATCGACGCTAGGTACCGTCTGTGTAACTGATCGGGGACACCTTTTCCCCCGATCAGTGAAAGGTCGGTACTACAAACTGGCTCTGTATCCGGGAGATCGCGGGTCTGTGCGGTCACGTGATACGTGATCACCGCGATTTGTTTGTCTCCCTGTACAGTGCCAGCCAGGACAATGTCTCGCTCTGTATGCTGTTTCCCTAAGCAGCGCTAGCACAAACCTTTGCCTCACTCCATAAATAGCTACGATAGGACTTTGCTGCCAACTGTCTAAAACCTGATGTCTATCACCCTATCCCAACATGTTTCTCCACTGTGCGTGGCTTCGTCAGGGGGGTGGATTTGTACGCACTTTTGTACGCTAATGCTTAGGTATTGCGTATTTTTTAACTACGCTGACTGTACGTACGTAATTTGGGCAGGAATGTTGTATTTTTTTTTTTACGTAGATTTCGACGAATAAGTTGGTTTAAATACGAATCTTGTCAGAAATTTGGCAAATATTCGGCGAAGCAAATTTTGAATGATTCGCTCTCATCTCTGCTTCCCACTAGGAAGGGACAGTGAAGACTCCACTGAAAGCCTTCTATGGGGCTGAAAGGAGGAGAAGCAGGAGGAACGCTGTGACTTTTCCATAGCCCTGACATATTTGGGGC